>JAODXP020001612.1:0-24987 GCA_027497455.2 Sardinella longiceps | reverse complement strand
ATATATATATGGGCAATTCCACGAAAAAGTAAACCTCACCTTAAAAATTCAAGTCTCATTTACATGGACATACAAATTATTTCAGAAAACTTCCAATACAAAAAAGTATTGTCGCGATGTAAATATTCAACTGAGCAAGTTTCGAAAGGATATCTGTTTGTTAAATTTTTTACCCTATTCAGCTATAATGTAAGTCTATGGAGGGGCTTATAATGGGCATAAGTGGGTGATAACACACACAAAGCTGCAATGCTATCAGTTATTTTTTATTGTTATATTACTATTTCTGTCGTTACAGGTTAAAATCCACCATTCACAATTGTTTTGTATCGTTTTGGAAGGTTTTTCCAGGCGTCACGTCCATAACGTCACATCCATAACGCCATTTCTCCCAATGAAAACCAACTTTTTTTACATTTACATTTGAAATTAAGTCTTTCTCTGCCTTTACTGAGATGTCCTCTTTGGTGTGAATGTAGTAATATTTACATTTCTCTAGAAATTCTCACACACTTCACAGCAAAAACTACGCTCTCTCAAAAGTTTGTCCGTTTTTTCGTCACGTCCATAACGCAAATTGAAAGGCTCATATTCTTATGATGCAAATCATGATATTAGTTTTTTCTTGTTTGCCTGTATTCAGCCATGGAGTTTGCAGAAGAATATGAAAAAAATTGCGAAATACTGCTAGGTTTGCAGAGGTTATGTGGCCTTTTGTTCATCAATAATGCACGAAAATGTCACGTCCATAACGCAGGCCACATGAAAGAGAGCAGAGGGCCGAAAATGGTCCCTGGGCCATAGTTTGGCCACCCCTGTCTTACACAGTAAATGAAACGAAATACATGTCACAACTATATGCGTGTGATGAAAACATAATGTTACACAACAACAGACTGAAAGCACTGTGCTTAACTATTCATTTAGTTGTCATATGAAGTACCTTTAATTGCACTTTCACAAATGCACTAACTCCAACATAGAATTTTCCATTGATGAGATCCACAAAATCTGTAGGCACAAGTCATTAAAAAGTACAGTCATTCATTGAGTCTTGATTTATTGTTTCATTAAGAGAAAGCAGACTTTCAATAGCATAACACACCTTGTATGCCAGAACTTACCAACAGTCTGCTGAGAGATAGAGTGAGACCATCCATTGTATCCAAACATCTCATTGGCAAGACTGATGACTTTATGGCCCTCAATATAGCACACCTGCAATTGTTAACAGATATGTACATAGGCTGTCTTGTTTTGACACATATAAAAAACATACCAGTAAAGAACAAACGCTTACTTTCTGTCCACCACCAGCCAGTCGAGTGCTTATGTATTCAGGGCCAAGTTTCTGTCGCAAGGCATTCTGTATCGCCTGGTACTCATCTGCCGTGTACGGTTGCTAAAGAATAAGTAAATATCCCTTGATGAAATATTGGTTTCCAAGCATGAAAGTTTTGGTTAAAGGCATGTTACTTAATTGTTGTCACGTAAGTTCAGTGAGCACTGTAACTTTACCTGCCCAAAACATTTGAAGGATGGTGGTTTGGCTTCATCTTGTTTCTCCTTAAAGTTCATATTTATTCTCCGCCGTTTTTCACACTTGCTTGTAGTGCATGTCGTTACAACTGCATTGAACAATACAACATCCAACACTGCCTCCAGCAATTTTATCACATTAATTTCTAAAATTGCGTAGAAGTTAATAAGACTGCCTAGGTTACTGCTAACGTTAAACCACCAACAATGTTGTTCACAAACTGTAGTGACTTGCATTTGACGAAAATCTTACTGCTCCGTTAAACTCAGGTTTCACATGGTTGGGACTATTCGATTTATATGTTACTTAAGTTAATAATTTAAACATTTTTTATGAAAAAAAAGAAAGGATTTGGTTGAAAACACCAAAACTTCCCTATTCAACGTCCGCGGGCGCCTTTACGTCATTCTATTTCCGGTCGGTGAACCACCTTCTTCTTTGAATTTTAACAGCAGCTTCGGCATCAAAATAGTTGCAGTACTGCCATCTACAGGACTTTTAATGTATTACACTATACTCTGTTAAATAAACCAGTATCCATTATATTTCCCCCCTCCCACTAGACCCTATTTCTAAAGTACCGTCAGAGATAGATCTTCGAAAAAGTAAACCTCACCTTAAAACTTCAAGTCTCACCTACATGGACATACAAATTCTTTCAGAAAACTTCCAATACAAAAAAGTATTGTCTCCATGTAAATATTCAACTGAGCAAGTTTTGAAAGGATATCTGTTTGTTAAATTTTTTACCCTATTCAGCTATAATGTAAGTCTATGGAGGGGCTTATAATGGGCATAAGTGGGTGATAACACACACAAAGCTGCTATATTATCAGTCATTTTTCATTGTTGTATTACTATTTCTCTCGTTACAAGTTAAAATCTACCATTCACAATTGTTTTGTATCGTTTTGGAGGGTTTTTCCAGACGTCACGTCCATAACGTCACATCCATAACGCCATTTCTCCCAATGAAAACCAACTTTTTTACATTTACATTTGAAATTAAGTCTTTCTCTGTCTTTACTGAGGTGTCCTGTTTGGTATGAATGTAGTAATATTTACATTTCTCTAGAAATTTCACACACTTCACAGCAAAAACTACACTCTCTCAAAAGTTTGTCCGTTTTTCGTCACGTCCATAACGCAAATTGAAAGGCTCATATTCTTATGATGCAAATCATGATATTATTTTTTTCTGTTTGCCTGTATTCAGCCATGGAGTTTGCAGAAGAATATGAAAAAAAATTGTGAAATACTGCTAGGTTTGCAGAGGTTATGTGGCCTTTTGTTCATCAATAATGCACGAAAATGTCACGTCCATCCTTTGACATAGGCCAATTGATGCTGCATACAGAACTAAGTGCAGTCACAATGAGTGCTCTAGCAACACATAGGTCAATTGAAGATGCATTCAGATCTAAGATTAATTCTTTGTCACAATCAGTACTCTAACAATGGCACTGGCCTGTGTTTATGAGATGGTAAGTGCTTATTGTTGGGGTAGTTTCAAGTGACATCTCCATGTGTAAGACAAAGTGTGCTTTAGATGGAAAAGCACACTTGGATAACTTCAAATGGCAGCACTATTTCTGAAATATGACGACAAGCGCTTCTCTTTAGGGTACTCTCAACTGTATTGTCCCAAGCCTGTAGACCGGGCTGCATGTACAGAAGACTTCCTTGTATTTCAGCATAAGGATTTGGATCAATACATGAAATGTATTGTCCCTCAGAAGGTTTAGTCCAATTTGAAGACTTGTCTGGATTCATTTCTCTGGAAAGAGAGAGAGAGAGAGAGAGAGAGAGAAAAAAAGGATTATACCGTATGTCACATATTCGGACTGTGTTCTCATCATAGAATTCTTAACATGTACTCAAAAATGACGAATCGTACAAATGGTATCTCTCAGGGCTTATTCTGAATGTGCGATATTCTGTTATAATTCCACCACTAGATGGTTACGGGCTGCAGTGTAATTCTAGTCAAATGAGCTGGAAGCAACTTTTGGTTGACCTCTCCAACATTTACTGGAATAAAGGTGTGATTTTTTCTCTTGACACAGGCATATTTGCATGCTGATCAATTTCTGTCATTCGGGCTGTGAGTTTCAGAGAGGAGCTGTGAATTACCTTGGTATGCTTTAAAGGTATGCTACAAAAACATATGTCCACTTTACCACAACCACATGGATGGTCCACAGTATCTTGGTGTTTGGAGGGTATGCAGAAAATGGGAGGGGGCAAACGGCCACATCTTTGGGTATGTATTAGGCAGCTGACCTGTAAGGCAAAGTGATGATGACACAAAGGAGTTGTCATAAAGCTCTTTTGACATAGTCAAATTGATGATGCATACAGAACTTAGTGTGATCACAATCAGTGTGCCATAGCTCATTTGACATAGGCCAATTGATGATGCATACAGAACTTGCAATAGTGTTGTGTCACAATTATTACGTTAGCAACAAATAGCTCCTTTGACATAGGCCAATTGATGCTGCATACAGAACTAAGTGCAGTCACAATGAGTGCTCTAGCAACACATAGGTCAATTGAAGATGCATTCAGATCTAAGATTAATTCTTTGTCACAATCAGTACTCTAACAATGGCACTGGCCTGTGTTTATGAGATGGTAAGTGCTTATTGTTGGGGTAGTTTCAAGTGACATCTCCATGTGTAAGACAAAGTGTGCTTTAGATGGAAAAGCACACTTGGATAACTTCAAATGGCAGCACTATTTCTGAAATATGACGACAAGCGCTTCTCTTTAGGGTACTCTCAACTGTATTGTCCCAAGCCTGTAGACCGGGCTGCATGTACAGAAGACTTCCTTGTATTTCAGCATAAGGATTTGGATCAATACATGAAATGTGTTGTCCCTCAGAAGGTTTAGTCCAATTTGAAGACTTGTCTGGATTCATTTCTCTGAAAAAGAGAGAGAGAGAGAGAGAGAAAAAAAGATTATACCGTATGTCACATATTCGGACTGTGTTCTCATCATAGAATTCTTAACATGTACTAAAAAAATGACGAATCGTACAAATGGTATCTCTCAGGGCTTATTCTGAATGTGCGATATTCTGTTATAATTCCACCACTAGATGGTTACGGGCTGCAGTGTAATTCTAGTCAAATGAGCTGGAAGCAACTTTTGGTTGACCTCTCCAACATTTACTGGAATAAAGGTGTGATTTTTTCTCTTGACACAGGCATATTTGCATGCTGATCAATTTCTGTCATTCGGGCTGTGAGTTTCAGAGAGGAGCTGTGAATTACCTTGGTATGCTTTAAAGGTATGCTACAAAAACATATGTCCACTTTACCACAACCACATGGATGGTCCACAGTATCTTGGTGTTTGGAGGGTATGCAGAAAATGGGAGGGGGCAAACGGCCACATCTTTGGGTATGTATTAGGCAGCTGACCTGTAAGGCAAAGTGATGATGACACAAAGGAGTTGTCATAAAGCTCTTTTGACATAGTCAAATTGATGATGCATACAGAACTTAGTGTGATCACAATCAGTGTGCCATAGCTCATTTGACATAGGCCAATTGATGATGCATACAGAACTTGCAATAGTGTTGTGTCACAATTATTACGTTAGCAACAAATAGCTCCTTTGACATAGGCCAATTGATGCTGCATACAGAACTAAGTGCAGTCACAATGAGTGCTCTAGCAACACATAGGTCAATTGAAGATGCATTCAGATCTAAGATTAATTCTTTGTCACAATCAGTACTCTAACAATGGCACTGGCCTGTGTTTATGAGATGGTAAGTGCTTATTGTTGGGGTAGTTTCAAGTGACATCTCCATGTGTAAGACAAAGTGTGCTTTAGATGGAAAAGCACACTTGGATAACTTCAAATGGCAGCACTATTTCTGAAATATGACGACAAGCGCTTCTCTTTAGGGTACTCTCAACTGTATTGTCCCAAGCCTGTAGACCGGGCTGCATGTACAGAAGACTTCCTTGTATTTCAGCATAAGGATTTGGATCAATACATGAAATGTGTTGTCCCTCAGAAGGTTTAGTCCAATTTGAAGACTTGTCTGGATTCATTTCTCTGAAAAAGAGAGAGAGAGAGAGAGAAAAAAAAAAGATTATACCGTATGTCACATATTCGGACTGTGTTCTCATCATAGAATTCTTAACATGTACTCAAAAATGACGAATCGTACAAATGGTATCTCTCAGGGCTTATTCTGAATGTGCGATATTCTGTTATAATTCCACCACTAGATGGTTACGGGCTGCAGTGTAATTCTAGTCAAATGAGCTGGAAGCAACTTTTGGTTGACCTCTCCAACATTTACTGGAATAAAGGTGTGATTTTTTCTCTTGACACAGGCATATTTGCATGCTGATCAATTTCTGTCATTCGGGCTGTGAGTTTCAGAGAGGAGCTGTGAATTACCTTGGTATGCTTTAAAGGTATGCTACAAAAACATATGTCCACTTTACCACAACCACATGGATGGTCCACAGTATCTTGGTGTTTGGAGGGTATGCAGAAAATGGGAGGGGGCAAACGGCCACATCTTTGGGTATGTATTAGGCAGCTGACCTGTAAGGCAAAGTGATGATGACACAAAGGAGTTGTCATAAAGCTCTTTTGACATAGTCAAATTGATGATGCATACAGAACTTAGTGTGATCACAATCAGTGTGCCATAGCTCATTTGACATAGGCCAATTGATGATGCATACAGAACTTGCAATAGTGTTGTGTCACAATTATTACGTTAGCAACAAATAGCTCCTTTGACATAGGCCAATTGATGCTGCATACAGAACTAAGTGCAGTCACAATGAGTGCTCTAGCAACACATAGGTCAATTGAAGATGCATTCAGATCTAAGATTAATTCTTTGTCACAATCAGTACTCTAACAATGGCACTGGCCTGTGTTTATGAGATGGTAAGTGCTTATTGTTGGGGTAGTTTCAAGTGACATCTCCATGTGTAAGACAAAGTGTGCTTTAGATGGAAAAGCACACTTGGATAACTTCAAATGGCAGCACTATTTCTGAAATATGACGACAAGCGCTTCTCTTTAGGGTACTCTCAACTGTATTGTCCCAAGCCTGTAGACCGGGCTGCATGTACAGAAGACTTCCTTGTATTTCAGCATAAGGATTTGGATCAATACATGAAATGTGTTGTCCCTCAGAAGGTTTAGTCCAATTTGAAGACTTGTCTGGATTCATTTCTCTGAAGAAAGAGAGAGAGAGAGAGAGAGAGAAAAAAAGATTATACCGTATGTCACATATTCGGACTGTGTTCTCATCATAGAATTCTTAACATGTACTCAAAAATGACGAATCGTACAAATGGTATCTCTCAGGGCTTATTCTGAATGTGCGATATTCTGTTATAATTCCACCACTAGATGGTTACGGGCTGCAGTGTAATTCTAGTCAAATGAGCTGGAAGCAACTTTTGGTTGACCTCTCCAACATTTACTGGAATAAAGGTGTGATTTTTTCTCTTGACACAGGCATATTTGCATGCTGATCAATTTCTGTCATTCGGGCTGTGAGTTTCAGAGAGGAGCTGTGAATTACCTTGGTATGCTTTAAAGGTATGCTACAAAAACATATGTCCACTTTACCACAACCACATGGATGGTCCACAGTATCTTGGTGTTTGGAGGGTATGCAGAAAATGGGAGGGGGCAAACGGCCACATCTTTGGGTATGTATTAGGCAGCTGACCTGTAAGGCAAAGTGATGATGACACAAAGGAGTTGTCATAAAGCTCTTTTGACATAGTCAAATTGATGATGCATACAGAACTTAGTGTGATCACAATCAGTGTGCCATAGCTCATTTGACATAGGCCAATTGATGATGCATACAGAACTTGCAATAGTGTTGTGTCACAATTATTACGTTAGCAACAAATAGCTCCTTTGACATAGGCCAATTGATGCTGCATACAGAACTAAGTGCAGTCACAATGAGTGCTCTAGCAACACATAGGTCAATTGAAGATGCATTCAGATCTAAGATTAATTCTTTGTCACAATCAGTACTCTAACAATGGCACTGGCCTGTGTTTATGAGATGGTAAGTGCTTATTGTTGGGGTAGTTTCAAGTGACATCTCCATGTGTAAGACAAAGTGTGCTTTAGATGGAAAAGCACACTTGGATAACTTCAAATGGCAGCACTATTTCTGAAATATGACGACAAGCGCTTCTCTTTAGGGTACTCTCAACTGTATTGTCCCAAGCCTGTAGACCGGGCTGCATGTACAGAAGACTTCCTTGTATTTCAGCATAAGGATTTGGATCAATACATGAAATGTGTTGTCCCTCAGAAGGTTTAGTCCAATTTGAAGACTTGTCTGGATTCATTTCTCTGAAAAAGAGAGAGAGAGAGAGAGAGAAAAAAAAGATTATACCGTATGTCACATATTCGGACTGTGTTCTCATCATAGAATTCTTAACATGTACTCAAAAATGACGAATCGTACAAATGGTATCTCTCAGGGCTTATTCTGAATGTGCGATATTCTGTTATAATTCCACCACTAGATGGTTACGGGCTGCAGTGTAATTCTAGTCAAATGAGCTGGAAGCAACTTTTGGTTGACCTCTCCAACATTTACTGGAATAAAGGTGTGATTTTTTCTCTTGACACAGGCATATTTGCATGCTGATCAATTTCTGTCATTCGGGCTGTGAGTTTCAGAGAGGAGCTGTGAATTACCTTGGTATGCTTTAAAGGTATGCTACAAAAACATATGTCCACTTTACCACAACCACATGGATGGTCCACAGTATCTTGGTGTTTGGAGGGTATGCAGAAAATGGGAGGGGGCAAACGGCCACATCTTTGGGTATGTATTAGGCAGCTGACCTGTAAGGCAAAGTGATGATGACACAAAGGAGTTGTCATAAAGCTCTTTTGACATAGTCAAATTGATGATGCATACAGAACTTAGTGTGATCACAATCAGTGTGCCATAGCTCATTTGACATAGGCCAATTGATGATGCATACAGAACTTGCAATAGTGTTGTGTCACAATTATTACGTTAGCAACAAATAGCTCCTTTGACATAGGCCAATTGATGCTGCATACAGAACTAAGTGCAGTCACAATGAGTGCTCTAGCAACACATAGGTCAATTGAAGATGCATTCAGATCTAAGATTAATTCTTTGTCACAATCAGTACTCTAACAATGGCACTGGCCTGTGTTTATGAGATGGTAAGTGCTTATTGTTGGGGTAGTTTCAAGTGACATCTCCATGTGTAAGACAAAGTGTGCTTTAGATGGAAAAGCACACTTGGATAACTTCAAATGGCAGCACTATTTCTGAAATATGACGACAAGCGCTTCTCTTTAGGGTACTCTCAACTGTATTGTCCCAAGCCTGTAGACCGGGCTGCATGTACAGAAGACTTCCTTGTATTTCAGCATAAGGATTTGGATCAATACATGAAATGTGTTGTCCCTCAGAAGGTTTAGTCCAATTTGAAGACTTGTCTGGATTCATTTCTCTGAAAAAGAGAGAGAGAGAGAGAGAAAAAAAAAGATTATACAGTATGTCACATATTCGGACTGTGTTCTCATCATAGAATTCTTAACATGTACTCAAAAATGACGAATCGTACAAATGGTATCTCTCAGGGCTTATTCTGAATGTGCGATATTCTGTTATAATTCCACCACTAGATGGTTACGGGCTGCAGTGTAATTCTAGTCAAATGAGCTGGAAGCAACTTTTGGTTGACCTCTCCAACATTTACTGGAATAAAGGTGTGATTTTTTCTCTTGACACAGGCATATTTGCATGCTGATCAATTTCTGTCATTCGGGCTGTGAGTTTCAGAGAGGAGCTGTGAATTACCTTGGTATGCTTTAAAGGTATGCTACAAAAACATATGTCCACTTTACCACAACCACATGGATGGTCCACAGTATCTTGGTGTTTGGAGGGTATGCAGAAAATGGGAGGGGGCAAACGGCCACATCTTTGGGTATGTATTAGGCAGCTGACCTGTAAGGCAAAGTGATGATGACACAAAGGAGTTGTCATAAAGCTCTTTTGACATAGTCAAATTGATGATGCATACAGAACTTAGTGTGATCACAATCAGTGTGCCATAGCTCATTTGACATAGGCCAATTGATGATGCATACAGAACTTGCAATAGTGTTGTGTCACAATTATTACGTTAGCAACAAATAGCTCCTTTGACATAGGCCAATTGATGCTGCATACAGAACTAAGTGCAGTCACAATGAGTGCTCTAGCAACACATAGGTCAATTGAAGATGCATTCAGATCTAAGATTAATTCTTTGTCACAATCAGTACTCTAACAATGGCACTGGCCTGTGTTTATGAGATGGTAAGTGCTTATTGTTGGGGTAGTTTCAAGTGACATCTCCATGTGTAAGACAAAGTGTGCTTTAGATGGAAAAGCACACTTGGATAACTTCAAATGGCAGCACTATTTCTGAAATATGACGACAAGCGCTTCTCTTTAGGGTACTCTCAACTGTATTGTCCCAAGCCTGTAGACCGGGCTGCATGTACAGAAGACTTCCTTGTATTTCAGCATAAGGATTTGGATCAATACATGAAATGTATTGTCCCTCAGAAGGTTTAGTCCAATTTGAAGACTTGTCTGGATTCATTTCTCTGAAAGAGAGAGAGAGAGAGAGAGAAAAAAAAGATTATACCGTATGTCACATATTCGGACTGTGTTCTCATCATAGAATTCTTAACATGTACTCAAAAATGACGAATCGTACAAATGGTATCTCTCAGGGCTTATTCTGAATGTGCGATATTCTGTTATAATTCCACCACTAGATGGTTACGGGCTGCAGTGTAATTCTAGTCAAATGAGCTGGAAGCAACTTTTGGTTGACCTCTCCAACATTTACTGGAATAAAGGTGTGATTTTTTCTCTTGACACAGGCATATTTGCATGCTGATCAATTTCTGTCATTCGGGCTGTGAGTTTCAGAGAGGAGCTGTGAATTACCTTGGTATGCTTTAAAGGTATGCTACAAAAACATATGTCCACTTTACCACAACCACATGGATGGTCCACAGTATCTTGGTGTTTGGAGGGTATGCAGAAAATGGGAGGGGGCAAACGGCCACATCTTTGGGTATGTATTAGGCAGCTGACCTGTAAGGCAAAGTGATGATGACACAAAGGAGTTGTCATAAAGCTCTTTTGACATAGTCAAATTGATGATGCATACAGAACTTAGTGTGATCACAATCAGTGTGCCATAGCTCATTTGACATAGGCCAATTGATGATGCATACAGAACTTGCAATAGTGTTGTGTCACAATTATTACGTTAGCAACAAATAGCTCCTTTGACATAGGCCAATTGATGCTGCATACAGAACTAAGTGCAGTCACAATGAGTGCTCTAGCAACACATAGGTCAATTGAAGATGCATTCAGATCTAAGATTAATTCTTTGTCACAATCAGTACTCTAACAATGGCACTGGCCTGTGTTTATGAGATGGTAAGTGCTTATTGTTGGGGTAGTTTCAAGTGACATCTCCATGTGTAAGACAAAGTGTGCTTTAGATGGAAAAGCACACTTGGATAACTTCAAATGGCAGCACTATTTCTGAAATATGACGACAAGCGCTTCTCTTTAGGGTACTCTCAACTGTATTGTCCCAAGCCTGTAGACCGGGCTGCATGTACAGAAGACTTCCTTGTATTTCAGCATAAGGATTTGGATCAATACATGAAATGTGTTGTCCCTCAGAAGGTTTAGTCCAATTTGAAGACTTGTCTGGATTCATTTCTCTGAAAAAGAGAGAGAGAGAGAGAGAGAAAAAAAGATTATACCGTATGTCACATATTCGGACTGTGTTCTCATCATAGAATTCTTAACATGTACTCAAAAATGACGAATCGTACAAATGGTATCTCTCCTGAATGTGCGATATTCTGTTATAATTCCACCACTAGATGGTTACGGGCTGCAGTGTAATTCTAGTCAAATGAGCTGGAAGCAACTTTTGGTTGACCTCTCCAACATTTACTGGAATAAAGGTGTGATTTTTTCTCTTGACACAGGCATATTTGCATGCTGATCAATTTCTGTCATTCGGGCTGTGAGTTTCAGAGAGGAGCTGTGAATTACCTTGGTATGCTTTAAAGGTATGCTACAAAAACATATGTCCACTTTACCACAACCACATGGATGGTCCACAGTATCTTGGTGTTTGGAGGGTATGCAGAAAATGGGAGGGGGCAAACGGCCACATCTTTGGGTATGTATTAGGCAGCTGACCTGTAAGGCAAAGTGATGATGACACAAAGGAGTTGTCATAAAGCTCTTTTGACATAGTCAAATTGATGATGCATACAGAACTTAGTGTGATCACAATCAGTGTGCCATAGCTCATTTGACATAGGCCAATTGATGATGCATACAGAACTTGCAATAGTGTTGTGTCACAATTATTACGTTAGCAACAAATAGCTCCTTTGACATAGGCCAATTGATGCTGCATACAGAACTAAGTGCAGTCACAATGAGTGCTCTAGCAACACATAGGTCAATTGAAGATGCATTCAGATCTAAGATTAATTCTTTGTCACAATCAGTACTCTAACAATGGCACTGGCCTGTGTTTATGAGATGGTAAGTGCTTATTGTTGGGGTAGTTTCAAGTGACATCTCCATGTGTAAGACAAAGTGTGCTTTAGATGGAAAAGCACACTTGGATAACTTCAAATGGCAGCACTATTTCTGAAATATGACGACAAGCGCTTCTCTTTAGGGTACTCTCAACTGTATTGTCCCAAGCCTGTAGACCGGGCTGCATGTACAGAAGACTTCCTTGTATTTCAGCATAAGGATTTGGATCAATACATGAAATGTGTTGTCCCTCAGAAGGTTTAGTCCAATTTGAAGACTTGTCTGGATTCATTTCTCTGAAAAAGAGAGAGAGAGAGAGAGAGAAAAAAAAGATTATACCGTATGTCACATATTCGGACTGTGTTCTCATCATAGAATTCTTAACATGTACTCAAAAATGACGAATCGTACAAATGGTATCTCTCAGGGCTTATTCTGAATGTGCGATATTCTGTTATAATTCCACCACTAGATGGTTACGGGCTGCAGTGTAATTCTAGTCAAATGAGCTGGAAGCAACTTTTGGTTGACCTCTCCAACATTTACTGGAATAAAGGTGTGATTTTTTCTCTTGACACAGGCATATTTGCATGCTGATCAATTTCTGTCATTCGGGCTGTGAGTTTCAGAGAGGAGCTGTGAATTACCTTGGTATGCTTTAAAGGTATGCTACAAAAACATATGTCCACTTTACCACAACCACATGGATGGTCCACAGTATCTTGGTGTTTGGAGGGTATGCAGAAAATGGGAGGGGGCAAACGGCCACATCTTTGGGTATGTATTAGGCAGCTGACCTGTAAGGCAAAGTGATGATGACACAAAGGAGTTGTCATAAAGCTCTTTTGACATAGTCAAATTGATGATGCATACAGAACTTAGTGTGATCACAATCAGTGTGCCATAGCTCATTTGACATAGGCCAATTGATGATGCATACAGAACTTGCAATAGTGTTGTGTCACAATTATTACGTTAGCAACAAATAGCTCCTTTGACATAGGCCAATTGATGCTGCATACAGAACTAAGTGCAGTCACAATGAGTGCTCTAGCAACACATAGGTCAATTGAAGATGCATTCAGATCTAAGATTAATTCTTTGTCACAATCAGTACTCTAACAATGGCACTGGCCTGTGTTTATGAGATGGTAAGTGCTTATTGTTGGGGTAGTTTCAAGTGACATCTCCATGTGTAAGACAAAGTGTGCTTTAGATGGAAAAGCACACTTAGATAACTTCAAATGGCAGCACTATTTCTGAAATATGACGACAAGCGCTTCTCTTTAGGGTACTCTCAACTGTATTGTCCCAAGCCTGTAGACCGGGCTGCATGTACAGAAGACTTCCTTGTATTTCAGCATAAGGATTTGGATCAATACATGAAATGTGTTGTCCCTCAGAAGGTTTAGTCCAATTTGAAGACTTGTCTGGATTCATTTCTCTGAAAAAGAGAGAGAGAGAGAGAGAGAAAAAAGAGATTATACCGTATGTCACATATTCGGACTGTGTTCTCATCATAGAATTCTTAACATGTACTCAAAAATGACGAATCGTACAAATGGTATCTCTCAGGCTTATTCTGAATGTGCGATATTCTGTTATAATTCCACCACTAGATGGTTACGGGCTGCAGTGTAATTCTAGTCAAATGAGCTGGAAGCAACTTTTGGTTGACCTCTCCAACATTTACTGGAATAAAGGTGTGATTTTTTCTCTTGACACAGGCATATTTGCATGCTGATCAATTTCTGTCATTCGGGCTGTGAGTTTCAGAGAGGAGCTGTGAATTACCTTGGTATGCTTTAAAGGTATGCTACAAAAACATATGTCCACTTTACCACAACCACATGGATGGTCCACAGTATCTTGGTGTTTGGAGGGTATGCAGAAAATGGGAGGGGGCAAACGGCCACATCTTTGGGTATGTATTAGGCAGCTGACCTGTAAGGCAAAGTGATGATGACACAAAGGAGTTGTCATAAAGCTCTTTTGACATAGTCAAATTGATGATGCATACAGAACTTAGTGTGATCACAATCAGTGTGCCATAGCTCATTTGACATAGGCCAATTGATGATGCATACAGAACTTGCAATAGTGTTGTGTCACAATTATTACGTTAGCAACAAATAGCTCCTTTGACATAGGCCAATTGATGCTGCATACAGAACTAAGTGCAGTCACAATGAGTGCTCTAGCAACACATAGGTCAATTGAAGATGCATTCAGATCTAAGATTAATTCTTTGTCACAATCAGTACTCTAACAATGGCACTGGCCTGTGTTTATGAGATGGTAAGTGCTTATTGTTGGGGTAGTTTCAAGTGACATCTCCATGTGTAAGACAAAGTGTGCTTTAGATGGAAAAGCACACTTGGATAACTTCAAATGGCAGCACTATTTCTGAAATATGACGACAAGCGCTTCTCTTTAGGGTACTCTCAACTGTATTGTCCCAAGCCTGTAGACCGGGCTGCATGTACAGAAGACTTCCTTGTATTTCAGCATAAGGATTTGGATCAATACATGAAATGTATTGTCCCTCAGAAGGTTTAGTCCAATTTGAAGACTTGTCTGGATTCATTTCTCTGAAAAAGAGAGAGAGAGAGAGAGAAGAAAAAAAGATTATACCGTATGTCACATATTCGGACTGTGTTCTCATCATAGAATTCTTAACATGTACTCAAAAATGACGAATCGTACAAATGGTATCTCTCAGGGCTTATTCTGAATGTGCGATATTCTGTTATAATTCCACCACTAGATGGTTACGGGCTGCAGTGTAATTCTAGTCAAATGAGCTGGAAGCAACTTTTGGTTGACCTCTCCAACATTTACTGGAATAAAGGTGTGATTTTTTCTCTTGACACAGGCATATTTGCATGCTGATCAATTTCTGTCATTCGGGCTGTGAGTTTCAGAGAGGAGCTGTGAATTACCTTGGTATGCTTTAAAGGTATGCTACAAAAACATATGTCCACTTTACCACAACCACATGGATGGTCCACAGTATCTTGGTGTTTGGAGGGTATGCAGAAAATGGGAGGGGGCAAACGGCCACATCTTTGGGTATGTATTAGGCAGCTGACCTGTAAGGCAAAGTGATGATGACACAAAGGAGTTGTCATAAAGCTCTTTTGACATAGTCAAATTGATGATGCATACAGAACTTAGTGTGATCACAATCAGTGTGCCATAGCTCATTTGACATAGGCCAATTGATGATGCATACAGAACTTGCAATAGTGTTGTGTCACAATTATTACGTTAGCAACAAATAGCTCCTTTGACATAGGCCAATTGATGCTGCATACAGAACTAAGTGCAGTCACAATGAGTGCTCTAGCAACACATAGGTCAATTGAAGATGCATTCAGATCTAAGATTAATTCTTTGTCACAATCAGTACTCTAACAATGGCACTGGCCTGTGTTTATGAGATGGTAAGTGCTTATTGTTGGGGTAGTTTCAAGTGACATCTCCATGTGTAAGACAAAGTGTGCTTTAGATGGAAAAGCACACTTGGATAACTTCAAATGGCAGCACTATTTCTGAAATATGACGACAAGCGCTTCTCTTTAGGGTACTCTCAACTGTATTGTCCCAAGCCTGTAGACCGGGCTGCATGTACAGAAGACTTCCTTGTATTTCAGCATAAGGATTTGGATCAATACATGAAATGTATTGTCCCTCAGAAGGTTTAGTCCAATTTGAAGACTTGTCTGGATTCATTTCTCTGAAAAAGAGAGAGAGAGAGAGAGAAGAAAAAAAGATTATACCGTATGTCACATATTCGGACTGTGTTCTCATCATAGAATTCTTAACATGTACTCAAAAATGACGAATCGTACAAATGGTATCTCTCAGGGCTTATTCTGAATGTGCGATATTCTGTTATAATTCCACCACTAGATGGTTACGGGCTGCAGTGTAATTCTAGTCAAATGAGCTGGAAGCAACTTTTGGTTGACCTCTCCAACATTTACTGGAATAAAGGTGTGATTTTTTCTCTTGACACAGGCATATTTGCATGCTGATCAATTTCTGTCATTCGGGCTGTGAGTTTCAGAGAGGAGCTGTGAATTACCTTGGTATGCTTTAAAGGTATGCTACAAAAACATATGTCCACTTTACCACAACCACATGGATGGTCCACAGTATCTTGGTGTTTGGAGGGTATGCAGAAAATGGGAGGGGGCAAACGGCCACATCTTTGGGTATGTATTAGGCAGCTGACCTGTAAGGCAAAGTGATGATGACACAAAGGAGTTGTCATAAAGCTCTTTTGACATAGTCAAATTGATGATGCATACAGAACTTAGTGTGATCACAATCAGTGTGCCATAGCTCATTTGACATAGGCCAATTGATGATGCATACAGAACTTGCAATAGTGTTGTGTCACAATTATTACGTTAGCAACAAATAGCTCCTTTGACATAGGCCAATTGATGCTGCATACAGAACTAAGTGCAGTCACAATGAGTGCTCTAGCAACACATAGGTCAATTGAAGATGCATTCAGATCTAAGATTAATTCTTTGTCACAATCAGTACTCTAACAATGGCACTGGCCTGTGTTTATGAGATGGTAAGTGCTTATTGTTGGGGTAGTTTCAAGTGACATCTCCATGTGTAAGACAAAGTGTGCTTTAGATGGAAAAGCACACTTGGATAACTTCAAATGGCAGCACTATTTCTGAAATATGACGACAAGCGCTTCTCTTTAGGGTACTCTCAACTGTATTGTCCCAAGCCTGTAGACCGGGCTGCATGTACAGAAGACTTCCTTGTATTTCAGCATAAGGATTTGGATCAATACATGAAATGTGTTGTCCCTCAGAAGGTTTAGTCCAATTTGAAGACTTGTCTGGATTCATTTCTCTGAAAAAGAGAGAGAGAGAGAGAGAAAAAAAAGATTATACCGTATGTCACATATTCGGACTGTGTTCTCATCATAGAATTCTTAACATGTACTCAAAAATGACGAATCGTACAAATGGTATCTCTCTGGCTTATCTGAATGTGCGATATTCTGTTATAATTCCACCACTAGATGGTTACGGGCTGCAGTGTAATTCTAGTCAAATGAGCTGGAAGCAACTTTTGGTTGACCTCTCCAACATTTACTGGAATAAAGGTGTGATTTTTTCTCTTGACACAGGCATATTTGCATGCTGATCAATTTCTGTCATTCGGGCTGTGAGTTTCAGAGAGGAGCTGTGAATTACCTTGGTATGCTTTAAAGGTATGCTACAAAAACATATGTCCACTTTACCACAACCACATGGATGGTCCACAGTATCTTGGTGTTTGGAGGGTATGCAGAAAATGGGAGGGGGCAAACGGCCACATCTTTGGGTATGTATTAGGCAGCTGACCTGTAAGGCAAAGTGATGATGACACAAAGGAGTTGTCATAAAGCTCTTTTGACATAGTCAAATTGATGATGCATACAGAACTTAGTGTGATCACAATCAGTGTGCCATAGCTCATTTGACATAGGCCAATTGATGATGCATACAGAACTTGCAATAGTGTTGTGTCACAATTATTACGTTAGCAACAAATAGCTCCTTTGACATAGGCCAATTGATGCTGCATACAGAACTAAGTGCAGTCACAATGAGTGCTCTAGCAACACATAGGTCAATTGAAGATGCATTCAGATCTAAGATTAATTCTTTGTCACAATCAGTACTCTAACAATGGCACTGGCCTGTGTTTATGAGATGGTAAGTGCTTATTGTTGGGGTAGTTTCAAGTGACATCTCCATGTGTAAGACAAAGTGTGCTTTAGATGGAAAAGCACACTTGGATAACTTCAAATGGCAGCACTATTTCTGAAATATGACGACAAGCGCTTCTCTTTAGGGTACTCTCAACTGTATTGTCCCAAGCCTGTAGACCGGGCTGCATGTACAGAAGACTTCCTTGTATTTCAGCATAAGGATTTGGATCAATACATGAAATGTGTTGTCCCTCAGAAGGTTTAGTCCAATTTGAAGACTTGTCTGGATTCATTTCTCTGAAAAAGAGAGAGAGAGAGAGAAAAAAAAGATTATACCGTATGTCACATATTCGGACTGTGTTCTCATCATAGAATTCTTAACATGTACTCAAAAATGACGAATCGTACAAATGGTATCTCTCAGGGCTTATTCTGAATGTGCGATATTCTGTTATAATTCCACCACTAGATGGTTACGGGCTGCAGTGTAATTCTAGTCAAATGAGCTGGAAGCAACTTTTGGTTGACCTCTCCAACATTTACTGGAATAAAGGTGTGATTTTTTCTCTTGACACAGGCATATTTGCATGCTGATCAATTTCTGTCATTCGGGCTGTGAGTTTCAGAGAGGAGCTGTGAATTACCTTGGTATGCTTTAAAGGTATGCTACAAAAACATATGTCCACTTTACCACAACCACATGGATGGTCCACAGTATCTTGGTGTTTGGAGGGTATGCAGAAAATGGGAGGGGGCAAACGGCCACATCTTTGGGTATGTATTAGGCAGCTGACCTGTAAGGCAAAGTGATGATGACACAAAGGAGTTGTCATAAAGCTCTTTTGACATAGTCAAATTGATGATGCATACAGAACTTAGTGTGATCACAATCAGTGTGCCATAGCTCATTTGACATAGGCCAATTGATGATGCATACAGAACTTGCAATAGTGTTGTGTCACAATTATTACGTTAGCAACAAATAGCTCCTTTGACATAGGCCAATTGATGCTGCATACAGAACTAAGTGCAGTCACAATGAGTGCTCTAGCAACACATAGGTCAATTGAAGATGCATTCAGATCTAAGATTAATTCTTTGTCACAATCAGTACTCTAACAATGGCACTGGCCTGTGTTTATGAGATGGTAAGTGCTTATTGTTGGGGTAGTTTCAAGTGACATCTCCATGTGTAAGACAAAGTGTGCTTTAGATGGAAAAGCACACTTGGATAACTTCAAATGGCAGCACTATTTCTGAAATATGACGACAAGCGCTTCTCTTTAGGGTACTCTCAACTGTATTGTCCCAAGCCTGTAGACCGGGCTGCATGTACAGAAGACTTCCTTGTATTTCAGCATAAGGATTTGGATCAATACATGAAATGTATTGTCCCTCAGAAGGTTTAGTCCAATTTGAAGACTTGTCTGGATTCATTTCTCTGAAAAAGAGAGAGAGAGAGAGAGAAAAAAAGATTATACCGTATGTCACATATTCGGACTGTGTTCTCATCATAGAATTCTTAACATGTACTCAAAAATGACGAATCGTACAAATGGTATCTCTCAGGGCTTATTCTGAATGTGCGATATTCTGTTATAATTCCACCACTAGATGGTTACGGGCTGCAGTGTAATTCTAGTCAAATGAGCTGGAAGCAACTTTTGGTTCACCTCTCCAACATTTACTGGAATAAAGGTGTGATTTTTTCTCTTGACACAGGCATATTTGCATGCTGATCAATTTCTGTCATTCGGGCTGTGAGTTTCAGAGAGGAGCTGTGAATTACCTTGGTATGCTTTAAAGGTATGCTACAAAAACATATGTCCACTTTACCACAACCACATGGATGGTCCACAGTATCTTGGTGTTTGGAGGGTATGCAGAAAATGGGAGGGGGCAAACGGCCACATCTTTGGGTATGTATTAGGCAGCTGACCTGTAAGGCAAAGTGATGATGACACAAAGGAGTTGTCATAAAGCTCTTTTGACATAGTCAAATTGATGATGCATACAGAACTTAGTGTGATCACAATCAGTGTGCCATAGCTCATTTGACATAGGCCAATTGATGATGCATACAGAACTTGCAATAGTGTTGTGTCACAATTATTACGTTAGCAACAAATAGCTCCTTTGACATAGGCCAATTGATGCTGCATACAGAACTAAGTGCAGTCACAATGAGTGCTCTAGCAACACATAGGTCAATTGAAGATGCATTCAGATCTAAGATTAATTCTTTGTCACAATCAGTACTCTAACAATGGCACTGGCCTGTGTTTATGAGATGGTAAGTGCTTATTGTTGGGGTAGTTTCAAGTGACATCTCCATGTGTAAGACAAAGTGTGCTTTAGATGGAAAAGCACACTTGGATAACTTCAAATGGCAGCACTATTTCTGAAATATGACGACAAGCGCTTCTCTTTAGGGTACTCTCAACTGTATTGTCCCAAGCCTGTAGACCGGGCTGCATGTACAGAAGACTTCCTTGTATTTCAGCATAAGGATTTGGATCAATACATGAAATGTGTTGTCCCTCAGAAGGTTTAGTCCAATTTGAAGACTTGTCTGGATTCATTTCTCTGAAAAAGAGAGAGAGAGAGAGAGAGAAAAAAGATTATACCGTATGTCACATATTCGGACTGTGTTCTCATCATAGAATTCTTAACATGTACTCAAAAATGACGAATCGTACAAATGGTATCTCTCAGGGCTTATTCTGAATGTGCGATATTCTGTTATAATTCCACCACTAGATGGTTACGGGCTGCAGTGTAATTCTAGTCAAATGAGCTGGAAGCAACTTTTGGTTGACCTCTCCAACATTTACTGGAATAAAGGTGTGATTTTTTCTCTTGACACAGGCATATTTGCATGCTGATCAATTTCTGTCATTCGGGCTGTGAGTTTCAGAGAGGAGCTGTGAATTACCTTGGTATGCTTTAAAGGTATGCTACAAAAACATATGTCCACTTTACCACAACCACATGGATGGTCCACAGTATCTTGGTGTTTGGAGGGTATGCAGAAAATGGGAGGGGGCAAACGGCCACATCTTTGGGTATGTATTAGGCAGCTGACCTGTAAGGCAAAGTGATGATGACACAAAGGAGTTGTCATAAAGCTCTTTTGACATAGTCAAATTGATGATGCATACAGAACTTAGTGTGATCACAATCAGTGTGCCATAGCTCATTTGACATAGGCCAATTGATGATGCATACAGAACTTGCAATAGTGTTGTGTCACAATTATTACGTTAGCAACAAATAGCTCCTTTGACATAGGCCAATTGATGCTGCATACAGAACTAAGTGCAGTCACAATGAGTGCTCTAGCAACACATAGGTCAATTGAAGATGCATTCAGATCTAAGATTAATTCTTTGTCACAATCAGTACTCTAACAATGGCACTGGCCTGTGTTTATGAGATGGTAAGTGCTTATTGTTGGGGTAGTTTCAAGTGACATCTCCATGTGTAAGACAAAGTGTGCTTTAGATGGAAAAGCACACTTGGATAACTTCAAATGGCAGCACTATTTCTGAAATATGACGACAAGCGCTTCTCTTTAGGGTACTCTCAACTGTATTGTCCCAAGCCTGTAGACCGGGCTGCATGTACAGAAGACTTCCTTGTATTTCAGCATAAGGATTTGGATCAATACATGAAATGTGTTGTCCCTCAGAAGGTTTAGTCCAATTTGAAGACTTGTCTGGATTCATTTCTCTGAAAAAGAGAGAGAGAGAGAGAGAGAAAAAAAAGATTATACCGTATGTCACATATTCGGACTGTGTTCTCATCATAGAATTCTTAACATGTACTCAAAAATGACGAATCGTACAAATGGTATCTCTCAGGGCTTATTCTGAATGTGCGATATTCTGTTATAATTCCACCACTAGATGGTTACGGGCTGCAGTGTAATTCTAGTCAAATGAGCTGGAAGCAACTTTTGGTTGACCTCTCCAACATTTACTGGAATAAAGGTGTGATTTTTTCTCTTGACACAGGCATATTTGCATGCTGATCAATTTCTGTCATTCGGGCTGTGAGTTTCAGAGAGGAGCTGTGAATTACCTTGGTATGCTTTAAAGGTATGCTACAAAAACATATGTCCACTTTACCACAACCACATGGATGGTCCACAGTATCTTGGTGTTTGGAGGGTATGCAGAAAATGGGAGGGGGCAAACGGCCACATCTTTGGGTATGTATTAG
This sequence comes from Sardinella longiceps, assembly GCA_027497455.2. Classification (NCBI taxonomy): domain Eukaryota; kingdom Metazoa; phylum Chordata; class Actinopteri; order Clupeiformes; family Clupeidae; genus Sardinella; species Sardinella longiceps. The sequence goes on along the minus strand of JAODXP020001612.1, from coordinate 2,831 downwards.
GCAGCTGACCTGTAAGGCAAAGTGATGATGACACAAAGGAGTTGTCATAAAGCTCTTTTGACATAGTCAAATTGATGATGCATACAGAACTTAGTGTGATCACAATCAGTGTGCCATAGCTCATTTGACATAGGCCAATTGATGATGCATACAGAACTTGCAATAGTGTTGTGTCACAATTATTACGTTAGCAACAAATAGCTCCTTTGACATAGGCCAATTGATGCTGCATACAGAACTAAGTGCAGTCACAATGAGTGCTCTAGCAACACATAGGTCAATTGAAGATGCATTCAGATCTAAGATTAATTCTTTGTCACAATCAGTACTCTAACAATGGCACTGGCCTGTGTTTATGAGATGGTAAGTGCTTATTGTTGGGGTAGTTTCAAGTGACATCTCCATGTGTAAGACAAAGTGTGCTTTAGATGGAAAAGCACACTTGGATAACTTCAAATGGCAGCACTATTTCTGAAATATGACGACAAGCGCTTCTCTTTAGGGTACTCTCAACTGTATTGTCCCAAGCCTGTAGACCGGGCTGCATGTACAGAAGACTTCCTTGTATTTCAGCATAAGGATTTGGATCAATACATGAAATGTGTTGTCCCTCAGAAGGTTTAGTCCAATTTGAAGACTTGTCTGGATTCATTTCTCTGAAAAGAGAGAGAGAGAGAGAAAAAAAGATTATACCGTATGTCACATATTCGGACTGTGTTCTCATCATAGAATTCTTAACATGTACTCAAAAATGACGAATCGTACAAATGGTATCTCTCAGGGCTTATTCTGAATGTGCGATATTCTGTTATAATTCCACCACTAGATGGTTACGGGCTGCAGTGTAATTCTAGTCAAATGAGCTGGAAGCAACTTTTGGTTCACCTCTCCAACATTTACTGGAATAAAGGTGTGATTTTTTTCTCTTGACACAGGCATATTTGCATGCTGATCAATTTCTGTCATTCGGGCTGTGAGTTTCAGAGAGGAGCTGTGAATTACCTTGGTATGCTTTAAAGGTATGCTACAAAAACATATGTCCACTTTACCACAACCACATGGATGGTCCACAGTATCTTGGTGTTTGGAGGGTATGCAGAAAATGGGAGGGGGCAAACGGCCACATCTTTGGGTATGTATTAGGCAGCTGACCTGTAAGGCAAAGTGATGATGACACAAAGGAGTTGTCATAAAGCTCTTTTGACATAGTCAAATTGATGATGCATACAGAACTTAGTGTGATCACAATCAGTGTGCCATAGCTCATTTGACATAGGCCAATTGATGATGCATACAGAACTTGCAATAGTGTTGTGTCACAATTATTACGTTAGCAACAAATAGCTCCTTTGACATAGGCCAATTGATGCTGCATACAGAACTAAGTGCAGTCACAATGAGTGCTCTAGCAACACATAGGTCAATTGAAGATGCATTCAGATCTAAGATTAATTCTTTGTCACAATCAGTACTCTAACAATGGCACTGGCCTGTGTTTATGAGATGGTAAGTGCTTATTGTTGGGGTAGTTTCAAGTGACATCTCCATGTGTAAGACAAAGTGTGCTTTAGATGGAAAAGCACACTTAGATAACTTCAAATGGCAGCACTATTTCTGAAATATGACGACAAGCGCTTCTCTTTAGGGTACTCTCAACTGTATTGTCCCAAGCCTGTAGACCGGGCTGCATGTACAGAAGACTTCCTTGTATTTCAGCATAAGGATTTGGATCAATACATGAAATGTGTTGTCCCTCAGAAGGTTTAGTCCAATTTGAAGACTTGTCTGGATTCATTTCTCTGAAAAAGAGAGAGAGAGAGAGAGAGAGAAAAAAAGATTATACCGTATGTCACATATTCGGACTGTGTTCTCATCATAGAATTCTTAACATGTACTCAAAAATGACGAATCGTACAAATGGTATCTCTCAGGGCTTATTCTGAATGTGCGATATTCTGTTATAATTCCACCACTAGATGGTTACGGGCTGCAGTGTAATTCTAGTCAAATGAGCTGGAAGCAACTTTTGGTTGACCTCTCCAACATTTACTGGAATAAAGGTGTGATTTTTTCTCTTGACACAGGCATATTTGCATGCTGATCAATTTCTGTCATTCGGGCTGTGAGTTTCAGAGAGGAGCTGTGAATTACCTTGGTATGCTTTAAAGGTATGCTACAAAAACATATGTCCACTTTACCACAACCACATGGATGGTCCACAGTATCTTGGTGTTTGGAGGGTATGCAGAAAATGGGAGGGGGCAAACGGCCACATCTTTGGGTATGTATTAGGCAGCTGACCTGTAAGGCAAAGTGATGATGACACAAAGGAGTTGTCATAAAGCTCTTTTGACATAGTCAAATTGATGATGCATACAGAACTTAGTGTGATCACAATCAGTGTGCCATAGCTCATTTGACATAGGCCAATTGATGATGCATACAGAACTTGCAATAGTGTTGTGTCACAATTATTACGTTAGCAACAAATAGCTCCTTTGACATAGGCCAATTGATGCTGCATACAGAACTAAGTGCAGTCACAATGAGTGCTCTAGCAACACATAGGTCAATTGAAGATGCATTCAGATCTAAGATTAATTCTTTGTCACAATCAGTACTCTAACAATGGCACTGGCCTGTGTTTATGAGATGGTAAGTGCTTATTGTTGGGGTAGTTTCAAGTGACATCTCCATGTGTAAGACAAAGTGTGCTTTAGATGGAAAAGCACACTTGGATAACTTCAAATGGCAGCACTATTTCTGAAATATGACGACAAGCGCTTCTCTTTAGGGTACTCTCAACTGTATTGTCCCAAGCCTGTAGACCG
>JAODXP020001611.1:0-24262 GCA_027497455.2 Sardinella longiceps | reverse complement strand
CCTTCGTTCAGTTACGTATTGCTAAGGGTTAAGAGCCTCTCATTGTCCGTTCTCTGGCAGCACCAAATGTAATGCACTATTTATAATAAAGAATTTAATTCAGAATCTTCTCTTGTGTTTCTTGACTAAAATGGTTCTGACAGAAATGGTGTATAGAAGCCAAATCATTTGTCAAAACATATTAGCCAAAAGATGGTCACGGAAGTGAGGTTTATGACCCTACTATTAGTTCATAGTAGGGATGGGTGATATGGACTTCAAATTACATCAGGGTGAACAATATGATGTGTGTCACAATATAATATAAAACATTTTTGTCATCTATATCTCGCATCTGGTAACTGCACCAAGACAGAGGTCAGAACGAGGTCTCTAGCGTTTAACACACATGGTTGTGCAATAAGACTTTTGGGAAATGCACCCACTTAGCATCAGGCAGGGAAACAGATGAGGGGTGCATTTGGGTTTGTTCCAGTACCCTTTGCAATAGAGCACTAGTTATTTATTTGTAACTAGGCAGTTTTCCAACACAAGCACAGCCATAGTTTCGAGTGACTTTTGGACTGTCATCATTGATCATGTCAAGGCTCTGAATATGTCAGTCTGCTGGGAGATGAGGAATTAATCCTGAGTCCACCTGTCATTCAGATGAGAAATTAAGTGCAGTTGAGCTGGCTTGTCCATCATGTCTTTAAACTGGGGTACTCCCCTTTGGTGAGTGACTTAACTGTTTTTTTATTTCAACAATGTATGCTACAATTAAGTTATATATCTGGCATTTTCTAGGTGTTTAAGTCCAACAAAAGTGCTTGTAGGTTCTCAGCCTGTCCTAAAGCACTTTTTTTTGGGAGGATAATGCTCTATCTGTCCACCTTGTTCTGTATTTTCACGATCTCACTCAGTGTGCTCACACTGTGATGTTTGTGTTTGTTGATCTCTTGTATAGATTGCAGAAGTTTTGGGTAGGGTGCGCACATCCAAAAACACTTGTTGCAGGTGCCAGACAAAAGTGTCAGACAGTTGAAGAAGGTAGGTCTGCACACTGCCAATAAGCTCCAAAAAATAAACTTTATTATTTAAAAAGCAACGTTTCGATCACCCTGGATCTTCATCAGGCATATGAATGATGATATGGGTGATCGAAACGTTGCTTTTAAATAATGAAGTTTATTTTTGGAGCTTATTGGCAGTGTGCAGACCTACCTTCTTCAACAATTTTCTTGTATAGATTATCATATAGTCTCTCATATAGATTGTTTTTTTTTTTTTTTTTTGCACTGCTGTCCCAGGCTGGTGTGTGTGAGTGTGTGTGTGAGTCTGAATGTGTGTGAGAGCATCTCTCCTACTGGTGATGCACTTCTGGATGGCCAAGGCATTTATTGCCCTGATCCAGGACCCTTACTGAATGGAGAGGCAAAGCTGATCTCTGACGGAAAGAGTCAGATTGTTGAGTATCGCTGTCATCACCCGTACTACACTCTGCCTAATGGCACATCAACAGGTGTGTAGCACCTCCTACTTTTTCTGTTATTTGAAGGACAGGGGTGGTTTTGATTAGCCTGGGCAAAACTATGACTATGTCATACAGTCTGGCCCAACGCAATTGAAATAGGTTTCCGCTTGGATATGACGTATTCCCTCGCCTGGCTCTCACGCCTACAACTTTCGCTTTCAGCATTAACAGTATTATCGCAAGTTCTGACCTATTTTGACATCGTAGTGGCAATAAATCCTCAAGAACATGGATGCTAAAGTCATGTACCAATTTTGTGAATGTAATTCTCTCCCCCGCTTTTGAATTACAGTACATTCACAAAATTGGTACATGACATTAGCATCCCTATCCTGTCGGACTACAAAATTTCGCTCTAAACTGTGTGCTGATTGGCTAAACCGTAGAGTAACGGAGAGAAAGGCGGGAAGGGGGGTTTATTCCAGACTACGTGCGGAGATAAAATCCTTAGCGGAGGTACGTAGGATGGCATTTCCAGGCTAGGTTTTGATGTGCGTGTGTTTGGGTGTAGGGCGGGGCTAAAATGTGAGACCTTATACACCTTTTTAATCACATTTATGCGTTTGTAAAAGGACCACACTCAACAACTCTACAACTCAACCACACTCTACATTACATTTATGTTTTAACAGACACTTTTATCCAAAATGACTTACATTTTGCTCACTATCGATTAAGCAATTGAGCAAATTAAGGTTAAGTGCCTTACTCAAGGAATGGCAGCAGGGATAACTAAATGCCAGGATATTTGAGGCCCTAGTTAGTAGCACTACGACTTTGCCCTTGCCTTGCCTGCCCTGCCTTGCCTTATTTCTCCACTGTACTTCTGTCTGCCTTATTTCTGTAGTGTACTTATTATACTCTTCCCTGCCTTAATTCTGCAGTGTACTTAATATCCTCTTCCCTGCCTTATTTCTGCAGTGTACTTAATATCCTCTTCCCTGCCTCATTTCTGCAGTGTACTTAATATCCTCTTCCCTGCCTCATTTCTGCAGTGTACTTAATATCCTCTTCCCTGCCTTAATTCTGTAGTGTACTTAATATCCTCTTCCCTGCCTTATTTCTGTAGTGTACTTAATATCCTCTTCCCTGCCTTAATTCTGTAGTGCGCTACAACTGCTCAGAAGATGGCACATGGAGAGACCAAGAAAATAGAGACACTCTTCCTGATTGCATTCCAGGTAATCACACCAGCCAGGTAAATACCAGAAAAAAACGTATTCAGTTAATTCAGTATTTATTTTGTGTGTGTGTGTGTGTGTGTGTGTGTGTGTGTGTGTGTGTGTGTGTGTGTGTGTGTGTGTGTAGTATGTGGTCGCCCAGCAGTTAGTGTCCTACGCCAGCAGAGGATTTTGAGAGGGCAGAAAGCCCCTGCAGGATCTGTGCCTTGGCAGGTGTTAATGACCAGACCTGGCCGTGGGGGGGCCTTTGTGATACACGATCAATGGCTTCTTACTGCAGCTCACAATCTTGTGCAGTCCCAACAAATTGAACATGAGGATTCTATAAAGGTAGGTTTAATTCATTTGAAGTCCTCTATAACAGTATCTTAATTTTACTACCTCACAGCCTGATGAAAATGATAAAGAAATACAGTACCTTGTTTAAAATCCAAATCAAGTAGTGTGCATTTTTAATTGAAGAACTTGACATTTACATACTGTATGTGATAAAATAAACACTGAAATTAAACTATAGTATATATATATATATGGGCAATTCCAGCGTTATGGACGTGACATTTTCGTGCATTATTGATGAACAAAAGGCCAGATAACCTCTGCAAACCTAGCAGTATTTCACAATTTCTTTTCATATTCTTCTGCAAACTCCATGGCTGAATACAGGCAAACAGAAAAAAATAACATCATGATTTGCATCATAAGAATATGAGCCTTTCAATTTGCGTTATGGACGTGACGAAAAATGGACAAACTTTTGAGAGAGCGTAGTTTTTGGTGTGAAGTGTGTGAAATTTCTACATTCATACCAAACAGGACACCTCAGTAAAGACAGAGAAAGACTTAATTTCAAATGTAAATGTAAAAAAAGTTGGTTTTCATTGGGAGACATGGCGTTATGGATGTGACGTTATGGACGTGACGTTATGGACGTGACGTCTGGAAAAACCCTCCAAAACGATACAAAACAATTGTGAACGGTGGATTTTAACCTGTAACAAGATAAATAGTAATATAACAATGAAAAATAACTGATAGTATTGCAGCTTTGTGTGTGTTATCACCCACTTATGCCCATTATAAGCCCCTCCATAGACTTACATTATAGCTGAATAGGGTAAAAATTTTAACAAACAGATATCCTTTCGAAACTTGCTCAGTTGAATATTTACATCGAGACAATACTTTTTTGTATTGGAAGTTTTCTGAAAGAATTTGTATGTCCATGTAGGTGAGCCTTAAAGTTTTAAGGTGAGGTTTACTTTTTCGTGGAATTGCCCATATATATATATATATATATATATATATATATATATATATATATATATATATATATATACACACACATTTAAACGATGATACATGGTTTGATATTCCCTGAAGAACATACAGTACATTTACTCATAGGTTCAGCAGAAGCTTTTAAAATTTTAATTTTGGTCCTCTCTCTTGCCATAGGTGTATGTTGGAGACAACACAGTTACTGGTATGCTGAACCATCCCTATCTGAAAGTGGAGGCTGTGCGTATTCATCCCTTGTATAACAACCCGGATGAAAGCAATTATGATCATGATATTGCCCTGCTAAAACTGAAGCATAAGATCACCTTTAACTCCAAAGTCATGCCGTTGTGTTTACCATCAGCAAATGATGCGTACAGCACTGGACGCACAGGGTAAGAGAGCAATGAAGTCTCATATACAGTAAACCTAACCATAATACCTTTCAATATGTTTAATGAAAAACAAAGAATTGATTTCACTTCCATCTTATTTTTTCTGAATTATGAAGCTTAGTCCCACCATTTTTCACGGTTTAATGTTCTAAATGTATTCCAGGAAATAGCTGATCCATTGAAACTTTTTTTTATCGTATCACAACATAAAAGGCAACTATAACAACATATAGTAGGCCTATCCCTTCTCTCTGCTCACTTTTCCATGTGCTGCCCAGGATGGTATCTGGGTTTGGACTAACAGAAAATTACACACTGTTGTCAAATCTTCAGTATGTCAAACTTCCCCTTGTGGATCAGAAGACGTGTGAGGACTTTGTCAGCCGTGCTCGTTTGGACTCCCCAAATGGGCACCTATCCAACATCACAGAGAACATGTTCTGTGCGGGCTTCCCTGAGGGTGGCATGGACACCTGCACTGGCGACAGTGGAGGGGCATTTGCTTTGGAGCAGGATGGACGCTACTGGGCAGCTGGCATCGTTAGCTGGGGTGTGGAATGTGGACTAGAGGGATACTATGGAGTGTACACCCGCATTTCAAAATACATTGACTGGATCAACAGAATAATGGATAATAAATGTAAGTCAAGCTTCTCTTAAAGCAACAATATTCCAATCCCAAAACAAAACAGTATGACTGGAACAGTGGTATAATATCAACATAAAGGGGCAGTAAGAAAAATATAGGCTAACAGTAATACCAGTTTTAAATATTTAGACTTGGATGTCAGATGGCTTAGGGTAATATACATACAGGATATAGACATAGACATCTAATTTCACCTTGCCCACATCTACTAGTCACTATTTCTTCCCTATTGCAGTCAGGCAATATCGGAATTTTATATATTTAGACTTGGATGTCAGTTAGCCTAGAGTAATAACCTTTGACATACAGTATATTTTCACCTTGCCCACATCTACTAGTCACCCTTTGTGTTTCTCCCCTGTTGCAGTCAGAGACTGTGGAAACCCAAAGCCTTTGCTGAATGGGGGAGTGAGGTTTCTCTCCATCACTAAGAAGCAGTACCTGTCTGTCATTGAGTACTACTGCAATGAACCCTACACTTTGCAGGGAAAAGACAGAGGTCTGCTCTCAGAATTCAGTAAAATAAACTCTGTATCTCTCTGTCTGATAAAAAGGGGAAAAGCCCATAATATAAATGTAAAACAATACTTAAGGAATGGTAAAAAAAAGTCCAAGCACTTTTTGTTGTTTCTTGAAAATCATCTTAATTGTTAATATATGTTGTGTAGAATATTGTGTTGTGCTTCATCCAATAGGCGTTCTTGAAAAGAAAAAGCATATACAGTAGCCCAGGGGTGGCCAACCAGTCGGAGACCAAGAGCCACATATCTGACTATGTTACAGCAAAGAGCCACATCGGCACCTGTTACTACTACTACATTACCCATCCTTCTGACACACACACACACACACACACACACACACACACACACACACACACACACACACACACACACACACACACACACACACACCTCTGCAGTGAGACTAATTGTAAAAGTCACACACCAATTATGATGACAGAAATGTACCATACTGTAATGAACACAAGCGACGCATCACCTTATTAAACATAAGGGAAGTGAACACGCACATAAACATACACAAACACAAACTTGGACATGAACGTAAGAGCCGCATGACTCCAGGCAAAGAGCCGCATGTGGCTCGCGAGCCTCGGGTTGGCCACCCCTGCAGTAGCCTAACTAAATGCCAGGATATTTGATGCCCTAGTTAGTAGTACTACGGTTTTGACCTTGCTTTGGCTGCCCTGCCTTATTTCTCCACTGTATGATCCTCTGCCCTGCCTTATCTCTGTGGTGTCCATCATTATCCCTTCCCTGCCTTAATTCTGTAGCGCGCTACAGCTGTTCAGAGGATGGCACATGGAGAGACAAAGAAAATAGAGACACTCTTCCTCAGTGCATTCCAGGTAATCACACCAGCTGTGGATAGATATGGAAAATTGCTAAAATAATGACAGTCCCCAGTCATGTGTAGAAAATTGACATGTTTCATATTCCGTCTTCATAGTTGCGATACATTTGAATGTTTCTGAATAGGCACACAACTATACAGCCCCAATCATAATCTGACATGCATTACTGTCGGACATCCAGAGAAATAAATATCATTCAGCACACACCTGGATGTGACACATATAAATCCCACTCACACACCTATCTCTCTAAAATATGTTTCACTCATTTGAGCAAAATGTCCAGTGTGTGGTCGGCCAGTCCGCTCCTTAGAGAGTCGTCAGAGGGTGCTGCAGGGGGAGGCGGCTCGTGCAGGGGAGTTTCCATGGCAGGTGCTACTGGCCGTGCCTGGCCGTGGAGGAGCGGCAGTGATCGCCCCTGGCTGGATCATAACTGGAGCTCACAATGTGGAATCTAATTCAGCAGATCAGATGAAGGTAAGTAAGTAAGTAATATTTATTTAGAAAGCACATTTAAAAAACAATGTTAGACTGACCAAAGTGCTGTACAGAGTACAGTACATAAAACAAAAGGAATAAATAATAACAAAAAGAGATAACACACAGTTAACAATACCACAAATACAGATAGAAGTATAGTAGAAAGGGGAAAAAAGAGAGAGGGGGGGGGGTAGGGAGAGATTAAAGCCAGGGTATAAAGGCGAGTTCTGAGTTGAGATTTGAAGCCTAAGATAGAGGGAAGAGTGAGATAGATTTGAAATGTGACGGTAACAGATTCCATAGACATGGAGCAACAGAGAAGGCCCCATCACCTTTTGTTGGTAGTCAGTACGTTTCTCAGGGATTCATAGGGACACGGTTAAATAGTGTTATAATTGCTAAAACACTCAAATGGATCATTCTTGAGGCTTGAGGCTAATCCTCTACAGAACCACTCCAGAGTAAAGTCCACTGCCAGCATTGCAACTGCAACTGGTCCATATCAGGGAACTTAAATTTAGGGAGGGCATTGGATTTCTGTCAGTCTCCTATTGCACCCTTTCCCATCTCCTTCATATTCCCTATTTAGAAAGCATCCAGGAAAGATCATCATCAACCATTCTTTATTCAGGGAAACTTGACTGAGCTCTAGGCTCTTTTACAGCAATGCCCTGATAGGAAATAACAGTCATAATATAAGACAAGATAAACAAAGTAATAATTATCAAAAATACAGATTTTACATAGAAAACTAACAAACAAACAAAATACAAAAATTAAAAAACTTAAAACTACTTAAAGCAAGAACATTGTACGATAGGTTTACACACATCATCCATTAAGGCCCTAAACCTGCCTCCTGCTACAAGATAAAAAGTTCTTGTAGCTTCCACTTTGTGGGTGCAAGTGAGGTGTGATGGGTGTGGAAGTACTGGACACAAATGCAGTTTCCCGAAGTCGATGCTTTTAATGAAGCCTCTTGGCAAAAACAAACTGAGAAAGCCTCACTGGGCACAAGAGCAACAAGCACATTCAGTCACCTCTGGCACAGAGTTCAGGACAGTCCAACTTAAATAGAGGTAGGCACTAAGTGGAAATTACAGACAGGTGCAAGACAAAGACAGGTGCTAGTGATGATGTAGGTGCAGTGAGTGATTCAATCATGGCTTGTGATTAGTATTCCGGTGATGCTGGGCGCTGATTGGACGGTGCAGATGGAGTTAACGAAGGTGGAGCAGACGAGGGTGTTACATGAGGTGAGATAGGGAAGTAATATCCCCTGTAGTGCCTTATAAATGAAGAGGAGACAGTTGCCGTGTTCGAAAATGCGTACTGGGTACTACTGGTATACTGATCCTGGCATGAAGTAGTATGTCGTATGCAGTATGTGGAAAATATGATTTTACCAGTATGCAAAAGTTTCCCGGATGTTATACTGATGGCATACTGATGGCGGCCAAATCGCCAGTGTACAAGAGATGCTCACTACTCGGATACTTCAATCCCATAATTCAACGCATTCTCGCAATTCCCGCGATCTTTCCCCTCACGGGACTACAGGCTTGGCAATGGCGGACACTAGTGGTGGTTTTGCTGAAACTTGAGTGACTGTAAGTTAACTATTTTGAGGTATTTTTGACACACTAACCGTTTTATCTTGCACAATGTGCATATCTCTTGGACATATGACAGTTGTAGTTGTGCTTCGTTCGTTTGTAAGAGAGATAATTTCGTTTGGATTAGCATTTGAGCAACTGTGCATGGCTTTACATTCAAATGCCTGCCAAAGACGTTAGCTTGATTGCTAACCATTAACTTCAATTGAGGGAGGCGAGCTAGCGCGGGAAGCAAGCTTCTAACCGGAGTTTAAAGCTGATAGGTTGGTCAGATGGTCACATGGTAAAAAATATCACTTTTTGCTTACTACACTGTATACTATGGTGAGTGTAGCATCCAGTACGCAGTATATACTGAAGCAGTATGCAGTATATAGCACGCAGTATGGCTTTCCGAACGCAGCTAGTGTCTTTCTCTCCTGTAATAAAGAGAGGACCACCACACATTCTGGTTAAGTTTGCAGTGGTGAGTTTTAAAACTATCACCAGTAATAAATCTTAAGGCACTGTGGTAAACCTTGTCTAGCGATTTCACAGTGGAGGAGGCTGCATGCATGTACACAATATCTCCAAGGACTGACATTAGAGTTGACTGTATAATATCCATCCTATTTGAGAAGCAAGATCTAATCCTGTACAAAGCACCCAGTTTAACTATCACTTTCTTTGTAAGTTCAATCACATGTGTTTTAAAAGAAAGTTTGTCATCTAACCAAATACCAAGGTACTTGTACTGAGAAACCAGCTCAATTAGTGTACCATTATTAGAAAAAATGATATGTGAATCACACTTCTTTGCCTTGGAAAATATCATATACTTTGTCTTTGACACATTTAACACCTATCTCAGTTCAGTTCAGTTCAAGGTTTATTTGTCACATACAATGAAATACTCTCGTAAAACATGTAGCGAAATGTGTTTTCAAAGAGAGAGAGAGAGAGAGAGGATAGAAGAAATAAAATAAAAAGATAGGCTAATTAATAAATAATAAAATAAAATAAAAAATAAATAAAATCATAATAAAATTAAATTAAATAAGATAGTCCATTTTGATCAGTCCATCAGGATCCATCCAATAACGGCTCAAGAGTGCAGCACGCAGCTGTAGTGTAGTGTAGTGTAGTGTAGTGTAGTGAGTGAGTCATGAGGTCGGTAGGAGATGTGGCGCATGGAGAAGCCAGTCTATCCTCACTCAAGGTGATCACAGGCCTGAGAGGGTCGAAGCAGAGCAGCCAGAGTCCAATGATCTTGCAGATGGACTCACTGACACAAAGCGGGTGTATCGATGGTTCATACCTGGGGTTCGTCGCACAGGCAAAGGATCTTTCTTCCGAACACAGCCCCCAGCGATGCAACGACCAGACTCCTCTCCTGTATGAAGCACAGGCTACCGCCTTTAAAGGAGAAAGCCAGTGTGAATCAACACGTAGTCCTACTGTTTTGTAGTGCCAAGCGCTACTGTTAGCCACCTCAATAACTGGATTTCATGCAAGGCAGACTTAGATAGCGTAACGGCAGCTAATGTTAACAGAATGGGGCATTCCAAAACTAAAGCAAATCGATTTGCACATGTATAATTAATGGTGTCATCTGCATAGAAATGAACTTGGCACTGTTCTAGTGAAGCAAAGATCTCATTGTTGTACAGTGTGAATAATAAAGGACCCAAAATTGGACCCATTTCTTAGACCCAATACCTCTGAGGTGAAACCTGACACCTTCACACATTGTGTTCTGTCACATACTGTAGGTAATTGTGAAACCATTTATATGAGGCATCATCAAAACCCAACAAGGATAGCTTTTCAAGGAGAACACTATGATCAACAGTGTCAGAAGCTTTAGATAAATCAATAAACATTGCAGCACAGTGCTTTCTACTATCAACAGCCAGGAGCGGTTTCTGGCATGGGCAATATGGGCGGTCGCCCAGGGCGCCATCGTCGGGAAGGCGGCATCACGGGCACTCCGAAGTTTTATAAATTATTATTGCGCACGCGAGCGCCGAAAATTACAATCGCGGGTGATCCGGTTTTGCTTCATTGTCTTTTGGAAGCTATGGTACTGGTATATCTCCGCCTAAAATAGAAGTGTTTGGTATCAAATTAAAGTAGACACCCAGATGCATTGGTGCCACTTGTAATGTACTTGCTTGAGAATAAGGGCGTTCAATTTCAGTGTAAAGATCGCCCCCCATTTTTAAATATCTATCTGGTGTTATAAACTTGGCTGATGGAGTTCCATCTAATACCCAAGAGCTCAAAAAATAAAACTAAACCTAAACAATCACTACACATTATGATATAGACCTATAATTTGAACAGAAGAGTTTTCTATCACCCATTTGCAGAAAATGAACACCCCAAATCCCTTAAGGTTTTTCTGCTTTCAGACTTCAGTGCTTAAGTCTCACACACAAGAAAGGGGAGGGGTTTGGGGCTCAGATCTTCTCCTTTGCTGTAGAAGCTAGACTAATAGCTACCATAAGTTCCATAAGAGTTTTGCAAAAAATAGAAAAAAATGGAAATTAGCAGCAATGGCTATTTAACTTTGTTTTGTTATTTGTATCCTCTTGTTCTAGGCCATGATAATACGATGAGGTGTGCTGTGTCATTATTATTATTATTATTATTATTATTATTATTATTATTATTATTAATTATGATAATTATAATAATATTAATTATCATTATTATTATGTTGGTTTTTTTTGGGGGGGGGGGGCACCAGGTGTTCGCCCAGGGCACCAAAGAGGGTAGGACCGCCCATGTCAACAGCAGTAGCTATATCATTTACACTAGCTGTGGCTGCAGTAATGGTGCTATGACCAGCTCTAAAACCAGCGTGATAAGGATTAGAATATCATTAGAAGAGAGAAAATCATTGATCTGTTGGTTTACAAAAGATTCTAACATCTTTGCAAGACATGGAAGCTTAGAGATGGGTCTGTAGTCATTTAAATAATTTGCATCTCCTCCTTTATGAAGGGGAGTGACCAATGCTGATTTCCAGACTTCTGGAATAGATACAGACGGCAAGTACGGTTAACGCCCCCAAAGTGCGAGGGTGGAGTCAGCGTGGGGGATAACCGAGGCCAATTTAACATTATGGTGAATGGACAAGGTAGAGAAAGTTACTTAACAATAAAAGATCGCTAAGTAAAATTGAACAAAGTCCATATTATATGTTTTGTCTAATCATGACCTGTTCGCCTACTTGTGTTTAGACTAAAATAATTTTTCCATCATTAGTTTATTGCAGTTACACTAACAGAAATGTCATGAGCCGTCTCTGCTCCTGTCAAAAGTAAAGCAACTTTCAATCACAAGTCTGATTAGCTCAGTTAAGCAAGCTAAAGTTAGCTACATTTACTGTGGTGATCAATGAAGTTGGCTAGTTAGCAAGCTAATGAAGCTAACAAACATCATCTAAATTGTCATCAGTATCGCGTTTGGAGGGGTGTCAAGTTCAGAATTCACATCGGACCATCTGACCATCATTACTACCTTCAGGCATTGCCCTCAAAAATGTGTCTGGCTCCTTGTAGATGGTGCTCAGTGTAACTTGTAGCTTAGCATGCCATTGACTCCTTCACTAATTTAGGGTTTGTTTTCCCCCACATGGGGGACACGAGGAGCTGATTTTATGGGCGTGCCGTCTGTATCTTACGGACTTGCCGTCTGTATCTATTGTACCAAAAAAAAGGGTTAAGTTGAATAGGTGAGTCAAAGGCTCAGCAATGACAGGGGCAGAAAGCCTCAAGAGATGAGGTTCCAACTGATCAGTCCCAACAGAGCTTTTCATACATTTTGAGGATGATAGAGCATGGAAAACTTCAGACTGATTCAGTGGTCTGAAAGAAAATGGAGGCTTTGAACTATCTGAACCTGAAAAGCTCTCAGTTACATCATCGGGAGTGACTGTAGTCATATCAAACAAGGAACCACACTTAATGAAATGCTTGTTTAACACATGCAAGATGATAGATGAATTCAGGAATTATGAAAAGTCAACTGCCGTATTCGATTCTGATTCCATTTGAAGTTATGGGAAGGTGGGTGCCATGGTGGTTGATGATTGGTTGATGTTACCTGGTGGAAAGGAGTGTGGAGCATCATTTTCAACCTCTTTCAAGTTGATGCATCAATGTATCCTGAAAGGAGGTTGGAAACAAAGCACCTTATCTATTAAGAGAATCACTCAGAGAATCCAAACAGATTTTAATATATTCTTAGAACTTGAAGAGGCACCAGAGACTATTTACTTTATCTATTTATTAGTGGTGGGCCGTTCTTATCGGGCGATAAATAAATTAACGCCATTAATCTATTCTCAAAGTTTTCTCTATTGCAATCGCGAATGCATACCGCTGGGAATCCGCTCCGGGTTTTGCATTACCAACAACAACTCACCGCATGTACTGTAAGCTAAAAGTGATGTGAATCGTCAGTGAAAGCAGTGAACGTGCAAGCTGCCACTGGAGGAGGGAACACCAGCCCCATTGCTACCTCACATTAAGTAGCTTTTACTAATATCTTATCCTTTTATTGTATGTTCTCAAAATTAACTCATGCCATGTTAAATTAATGTTCAATTATTAATGAAGTAGTAGGATAGTAACCTTTGCTAAGCTTAGCCTAGGTTTGTTCTTGGTTAGGGTTGCCAACTTTCAGAAATCAAAACAAGCCGTTATGAGCAGATATGAATTAAATGCATCTCAGAAAAGTATAGAGGCATGGACTGGCCATAGGGCATACAGGGCAATGCCCGGTGGGCCGACGGTCATTTTTGGGCCGGGGCTGTCATAATTTACTCATTTTATATTGAATAAAATCATGGTGGGCTGCCATGGCAAAAAATGGCTGGGCCATTTTTTGGTCCCAGTCCGGCCCTGTAGAGCTTAATTTTGTGTTCAGCCTAGCTTAAGCCTACTTTAAAAGTACAAATTTAAACTGTATTAAGTCAATATTTATTTTTGTGTTATGAAGGCTGTTAGGTGCCATGTCATGCTTGCTCATTGTGCGGAATTATTTCTTATTTTTAAGTTGAGAATTACTGTTGGCACACTGCATGTATACATCTAAGACTAAAGGAAACACAAAATAAAAAAGTAGAATGCACCCACAAAGTAGGCCTACTGTGTCACATTCATCTCATCTCAGACAGTATTAGGTTTAAAAACAGTCATAATTGAATCAAAACAGTACTAGTGTAACAAAGTTAAAATGAGTGTTTATCTGAGGAGTTCACTGTAGCCACCCAACACACCAGAGCAGGATAACTGAATTATGAAAATAATTATTTTTATTAAATCAGTGTCTTCCGTTTCTTTTGTTTGTTTGCTAGTTAAAAAGTCAATTCAAAATCAGTCCAGGCACACAGGGCATAGCCCACAATCCAGCCACGTTGGAAGCAGGGGTGAATAGCACACACACAGTCACTGGGAAGGAGGAGCAGAGGAGAGTGATCCGGGCTCGCTGAGCGCACACACGCCGGACAGGTAGTGTGGGGGGAGGAGCCGATGACGTGGCCGCCAGAATCACAGCCCAGTCCTGCTTCGGCCCAGGGTCCAGGTCTCACTGGCCAGAGAGAAAGGAAGAGCTAATGGCGGCACACACACGCTATACTGTCAGAGCAATGGCACCACTTGTTCCAGAACTTAATACTTTCAGTGGCCAAGTCAAACAAAGTGTCACTGCAAATAGCACGGCAAATCAACAAATTCAGTGGGAGGCTAACACGCTATGTTTATGGCCACGGCAAAGCACGCACACACACACACACAAGAGGCCACTGAAAAGTTAATATCTAGAACGTGCCAAACAGAGTTGTTGTCTCGGCGTCGTCGCACACGCACACACAGCCACAAGTGATAGCATAGGCTACAAGCCACTTAACTTAGTGGAGGGCGACTAACGTCGCACCCCCAGTTGAATCAGTAGGCAGCGGGCTGCGCCCGTAACAGCGTTGTCCCAACGATGTAGGATGACTAGAAGGCAACTGCAGCAGCGATGGTCGTAGGCGGTTTCCTTATTAGCCTATTTTCATCAGCTTTCGTCAGCTTTTCCTTAGTCTGCCACCACCACCGTGCTTAACACGCTAAAACACCGGAATGCAGCTATCCCCCACGCTTCCCAAACTTTCTGTGTCCTCTCCTTTTGTCATTCACACACCCGCCTGTCTAATTATCCCCCAAGTTAAAACACCTGTGTGTGGGAGCCCCTGTGTTTCTATGGTGGCTGTCTACAGGTACACTTCCTACATTGCATTCACACACGCACATACGTATTCCACGCATTTGACACGCCCACCACCAAATATCTTGATCGCAGACAGCAACCCTCTGACCCCACAACCGTTTCATGTACAAAACACCGATTGCCCCGTGACACTAGTACATTTTTTTTTTTTTTTTGTAAAACTGGAAGCACAAACACCATCCAAATATTTCTAATGCGTTACCTGGCCTGAGAGACCCACTCTCAAAGACTTTCTTTTAGCCATTATTTAAGTAGCACATGCGAATTATAAATGCCTTCGGCAGAATTCAAATGAGCCATTTTAATCTAGATTAATTTCAAATTTACAGTGAGATTAATCTAGATTTTAAAAAATCTATGCCCACCACTACTATTTATTTTATCAGCTCTATTGGTGATTGTGAGTATGTGAACAGTATGTGCTCTTGTGTCACTAAATGTTGTCAGAGGACTAAATTCATATTCCTTATTGCTAAACTACAGCTCATTTTTCTGTTTTCTGGTTCATTAATCCAAATGTTATACACAGGTGTATGTTGGACACAACGATGTTTATCAAGCGATAAAATCAACTCCTCTCGAAGTGGACTCCATTCATATTCATCCACTCTATAATAACCAAGAGGGGAAAAGTAATTTTGACCATGACATCGCCCTCATCAAGCTCAACCAGTCAATTACATTTAATGCAAACGTGATGCCACTGTGTCTACCACCAACTAATGCCAAATACCCAACAGGCAAAATTGGGTAAGACAAACCAGTTTAATTCATGAAATACACACACTCAGCACACAATGAACAAATAGTGGGGTAAAACACACTCACCCAGGGGTTGTGACTAGCCAGCTGTAGTACCCTGGGAGCAGTGAGGAACTATCTCAACCCGTTTTCCACATTTTTCCTGCTGGTCAGGATTTTAACTCAGTTTAAGTATATTTGAACAGTGGGAAATGCAATTCAACTGCGTCACAGCGCTTTACAGATTGTAGGAAAAGCAAGAGTAACAGGGGGAGGAAAAAACTGCCTTTTAGTTGTAATTTTTGGAGGAAACCCAACTCAACCCAACGGCCCTAACTAGTCTAAGACCCAAGACCACGGTAATGACATATTCAAGTGGTCTAAAACTTGAAACAGCCAATGATTTTGGTTGCCTTTCTAGGATCGTTTCAGGGTTTGGTATTACAGAGGAGAGCATGACTACCAATGAGCTCAGATATGTGAAACTCCCTCTAGTGGACCAGCAGAAGTGCAACACCTCTATCGATGAAAAAAGAGGCGACTACAGTGACATCCCCATCTTCACTGGGAACATGTTCTGTGCCGGTTTTCCTGAGGGCGGGAAGGATACGTGCCAAGGGGACAATGGGAGTGCTTTTGTTTTGAAGGATGACGAGGAGCGTTACTGGGCAGCTGGGATTGTCAGTTGGGGAATCAGATGTGGAGAAGCTGGCACCTATGGCGTGTACACCAGAGTAGCACAATACTTGGACTGGATCAATAAGACGATGAAAGAAAGACGTGTGTTTACAACCTCTTGTTTTTATTTTGGATAATTTTGTATTGAACATAGGTTGAGAGAGAAAAATTGAAAATGATTTTCTCTTTGTCTTATCCACCCATTAAACACCCCTACCATTTCTATTAATCAGTGATTACATGAATATTGGACAATTGCTGTATTCAACTGTAGCTGAAGCAAACATTGTAAAGAATGAATATTGAAATACTACTATAATTGCTTGTGTTTTGTCACCTCCGTAACGGGGAATGGCTCATGTATGTTAAACTATTTCACACAGACTGTGGAGACCCAAAGCCTTTGCTGAATGGGGGAGAGAGGTTTCTCTCCATCACTAAGAAGCAGTACCTGTCTGTTATTGAGTACTACTGCAATGAACCCTACTACACTTTGCAGGGAACAGACAGAGGTATGCCTCTAAAATTTACTCTCAGAATTCAGTAAAATCAACTCTGTATCTCTCTGTCTGATAAAAAGGTGAAAAGTCCATAATGAAAATGTAAAACGGTACTTAAGAAATGGAAAAAAAGTCCAAGCACTTATTATGTTTCTTGAATGTCATCTTAATTGTTAATATAGCCTACTGCATGTTGTGTGTAGGATATTGTGTGTAGGCTATTACGTGTAAGCGCTTTGTGTTGTGCTTTATCCAATAGGCCTACAGTACATGAAAAGAAATAGCATGTAACGTAACTAAATGCCAAGATATACAGTATGAGGCCCTAGTTCGTAGCACTATGGTTTTGTCTTTGCCTTGCCTGCCCTGTCTTATTTCTGCAGTGTACTTAATATCCTCTTCCCTTCCTTAATTCTGCAGTGCGCTACAACTGCTCAGAGGATGGCACATGGAGAGACCAAGAAAATAGAGACACTCTTCCTGATTGCATTCCAGGTAAACACACTCGCCAGGCAAATACCGGAAAAAAGTATGTGCATTAAGTATTTGTTTCAGTGAGTGTGTGTGTGTGTGTGTATGTTCCAGGTAATCACACCAGCTGTGGATAGATATGGAAGATTATGAAGAATGACAGTAAAGTTTCCAATCATAACTGTGTAGAAAATGCCATGTTTCATATTCCGTCTTTATAGTACTGTAGCTACTGCTGTAGCTGTGCATTTGAATGTGGCTGAACAGGCACACAGCCACACAGTCCCAACAATAATGTGTCATGCATTACTGTTGCACATCCAGAGAAACATATCACCACTCACACAGCTACAATATCTCTATAAAATACGTTTCACTCTTTTTGCTCAAATGTCCAGTGTGTGGTCGGCCAGTCCGCTCCTTAGAGAGTCGCCAGACGGTGCTGCAGAGGGGGTTGGCTCTGTCTAGGGGAGTTCCCATGGCAGGTGCTACTCCTGCAGCCAAGCCGTGGAGGAGCGACAGTGATCGCCCCTGACTGGATCCTGACTGCAGCTCATGTCCTTGAATCTAAGTCAGCAGATGAGATAAAGGTAGTCAATACATTTCTCGGGGATTCACAGGGACAGGTTTAAATAGTGTTATAATTTCTGAAAAACAGGTGTAAGTCAGGAGAGAGTTTCCAAAACAAATTGGGTAACACTTTCTATGAACCCAGTATTCATAGAGCATTATAAATGCATTCATGAAGTCTTACAATGCATTCATAAAGGCTTGTAACTACTGACATTAGAATTCATAACTGATTATATGTTGTCATCACTGTACCTTTATAACTTGATCTATCACAAAGCATTATAACCTTCTTTGAACGTTTGATACTAGGGAAACATACCACTTTACTTAGTGTGTGTTGCCTTATTCATTTTTATGAGTAATTATGTGCTCATCTTACTTTACTTAGGGTATGCACTGAGCACTTGTAACTCATCATTATTCATCATGAACAAATTGACATATAAAAGGACAAATAACAAATTGAAGCATTATAATGCATTATGACGATTCAAGTTTTAAAGACTTATAAGATAACATTATAATGCTTTATGAGTATAGACATGAGAATGTATAAACAGTTATGAACACTAGTTACAAGCCTTTATGAATGTATTATGAGCCTTTATGAATGCATTTATAATGATCTATGAATACTGGGTTCATAGAAAGTGTTATCACAAATTGTCCCATAGGGGTCATTAAAGACAATCTAATCTAATATATTTGTGATCACTGAATGTCGTCAGACGACTAAATTCATATTCCTTTTTGCTAAACTACAGTAGCTAATTTTTCTGTTTTCTACTTGATTAATCCAAATGTCATACACAGGTGTATGTTGGACACAACGATGTTTATCAAGCGATAAAATCAACTCCTCTCGAAGTGGACTCCATTCATATTCACCCCCTATATAATAACCAAGAGGGGAAAAGTAATTTTGACCATGACATCGCCCTCATCAAGCTCAAGCAGTCAATCACATTTAATGCAAACGTGATGCCACTGTGTCTACCACCAACTAATGCCCAATACCCAACCGGCAAAATTGGGTAAGAGAAAGCCGTTGAATTCATGAAAGTACAGTCAGCACACAGTGAGCAAATAGTTGGGTAAAACACACCAACACAGGGTTGTGACCAGCAAGCTGTAGTACCCTGGGAGCAGTGAGGAACTATCTCAACCCGTTTTCCACATTTTTCCTGCTGGTCAGGATTTGTTCAGTGGGAAATACAACCGAATTCCAAAAAAGTTGGGACACTGCATCAATTGTTAATAAAAATGGAATCCAATAATTTACAAATCTCATAAACCTATATATTGTTCACAATAGAATATAGATAACATGGCAAATGTTGAAAGTGAGACTTTTTGAAATGTTATGCCGAATATTGGCTCATTTTGGATTTTATGAGAGCTACACATCCCAAAATAGTTGGGACGGGTAGCAATAAGAGGCCAGAAAAGTCAAATTTCCAGATAAGGGACAGCTTGAGGACCCATTTGCAACTTATTTGGTCAATTGGCAACATGATTTGGTATGAAAAGAGCCTCTGAGAGTGGCATTGACTCTCAGAAGTCAAGATGGGCAGAGGATGACCAGTTCCCCAAATGCTGTGGCAAAAAGTAGTGGTCCGAGATCACAAAGGAGTTTCTCAGATAAAAATTGCAAAGAGTTTGAAGGTATAATCATCTACAGTGCCTATCATCATCCAAAGATTCAGAGAATCTGGAACAATCTCTGTGCATAAGGGTCAAGGCCCAAAAATCATACTGGATGCCCATGATCATTGGGTCCTTAGATGGCACTGCATCACATACAGGAATGCTAATGTAATGGATATCACAAACTGGCCTTAGGAGTACTTCCAGAAAACATTTTCAGGGTACACAATCCACTGTGTCATTCGCTATAGCCAGCTAAAACTGTATAGGTCAAAAAAGAAGCCATTCCTAAACATGATCCAGAAGCACAGGCGTTTTCCTTGGGCCAAGGCTTATTTAAAATGGACTGTGACAAAGTGGAAAACTGTTCTGTGGTCAGACGAATCAGAATTCAAAGCTCTTTTCAGAAAACTGGGATGCCATACCATCCGGACAAGGACAACCCAAGTTGTTATTGCTTATTGTTAGCGCTCATTTCAGAAGGCTGCATCTCTGATGGTATGGAGATGCATGAGTGAGTGTGGCATGGCCAGCTTACGCATCTGGAAAGGCACCATCAAGTCTGCAGTCCAGATTTTTCACCCATAGAAAACTTTTGGTGCATCATACATAGAAATACATGACAAAGAAGACCTGAGACAGTTGAGCAACTACAAGCCTGTATTAGGCAAGAATGGGACAACATTCTCTCCACAACTTCTGCCACAGTCCCCAGACGTTTGCAGACTGTTTTAAAAGGAAGAGGGGATGCCACACAGTGGTAAATGTGTCCTTGTCCCAACTATTTTCAGATGTGTAGATGCCATGAAATTGAAAATCAACTTATTTTCCCCTTAAAATGATACATTTCCTCAGTTTCAACATTTGATATGTCATCGATGTTGTATTCTGAGTAAAATATTGACATTTTAAGCTTCCACATCACTGCATTCTGTTTTTATTCACAATTTGTAAAGTGTCCCAACTTTTTTGGAATTCGGTTGTACAATACAACTGCACTTTACACACAGCACTTTACACAGTTTTTAGAACACCAAGAGTAAAAAGGGGAAGGAAAAACTGCATTTTGTTGTAATTTTAGGAGGAATCCCAACTGTCAGGGGCCAAGTGAAGTAGGAAGCACTGTCAGTAGATTGCCAGAAGTGATACATAAGTGATGTGTGTAGATCACAATTTGTCCATGCCCTGGGCCATAAATAGTCTAAGACCCAAGACCACGGTTATGACGTATTCAAGCGGTCTAAGACTTGTAACAGCTAATGATTGTGGTTGCCTTTCTAGGACTGTGTCAGGATATGGTATTACAGAGGAGTACACGATTTCCAATGAGCTCAGCTATGTGAAACTCCCTCTTCAAGCAGTCTAAGACTTGTAACAGCCAATGATTTTGGTTGCCTTTCTAGGATCGTTTCAGGGTTTGGTATTACAGAGGAGACCAATTGCCAATGAGCTCAGATATGTGAAACTCCCTCTAGTGGACCAGCAGAAGTGCAGAACCTCTTTCGATGAAAAAGAAGCGACTACAGTGACATCTCCATCTTCAATGGGAACATGTTCTGTGCCGGCTATCCTGAGGGTGGAAAGGACACGTGCAGTGGGGACAGTGGGAGGGCTTTTGTTCTGAAGGATGAGGAGCACTACTGGGCAGCTGGGATTGTCAGTTGGGGAATCGATTGTGGAAAACCTGGCGCCTATGGCGTGTACACCAGAGTAGCACAATATTTGGACTGGATTGGCAAGACCATGGAGGAAAATTAAAGGGAGTAATTTCTAAACAGATTACACTGTTGGTAAAGCTAAATTAAAGTTTAAGATGACCCATGCGTGTGTCAATAAATTACTCAATAAAAAAAACATCAGTGTTTATGTGTGTACATGTATATCATTTGTAATGACCAATAATTAAAAGAATTACCAGTGCATTCGCGACTGGTACATTGTGTCATTGCTATTCTGTGCAAGCGCAGTGTCCGTTTTAGGACATGCATGATAGGAAATGCAGTCCCTTGTTCCAGCATAACAACGAAGGCCACAACACTAATTATTACAATCGGAAAATCATTTAAGTCCAGGAAAACGTGGTTAACCACAATTTATTCGCCTGCAACAGAAAACGTGTTAGGATATAAGAAGTGGGGTTGAATGGAGAATCAAGTTTGATGGTATGGACTTGTTTCACACCTGAACATTCCGACATTCCATGGTAGTAAACTGAACATTCTATCATTGAAATGCATTGGATTTTTGTGTCTTTCTGATTTGAAGAAAAAAAAAAAAAAATGGGTAACAACATTGAAAACCTGTCTAAATTAATTTTCTTTCAAATAATACACAAATTTGGAAGTCCCGAATAGATAAAAGTGGTTTTACAGTTTTATGCATGAAGCTTCTATCTATTTGGGACCTCCCAAATTGTGTGCTTCAAATGTGTATTATTTGAAAGAAAGTGAATTTAGACATGTTTTAAATGTTATTACCCATTTTTTTCAAGTCAGAAAGGGGCATAAATCCAATGCATTTCTAGAATGCAGTCCAGGAAGTCGGATGTTCAGGTGTGAAACAAGTCCATTGCTCCGTTTCGTCCGGAGCACTACAGATTGCTAAGCTCTCTGGCAACGAACCTACCTACAGAAGAAGTGACCTCCGGAACCAGGTGAAAGTGTCCGTATCTGTAGTTACAGTAGGGTGTGAATGGGCTTTAAGCTCTCTGGCTACGGACCTACTTACGGACGAAACGACCTCCGGAACCAGGTGAAAGCACCCGTATCCATATTTACCGTAGGGTGTGAATGGGCTTTAATGGAACAGAACTCACACTAAAACTAGCGCCGCTTGCCGAAATTAGCGCAGCTTAGCGAATAGCTCCCTTGATGGAATACCCCCCAGGTAGCTATGAGCCACGTTTTTCCAAAGTTATCATACCATATCAAAGGCTATCTTTCGCCTAGGTTGGTCCCAAACTTATAACACTTATCACCATAGTCTCCGGAAGAAAACATGTTTATAAAAATAGCTTGGGAAGGATGGACACAGAGACGGAGGTAGGGAAATCCAAAAGTGCTGAATGGGTTTATTGCCTATTAAACATCACAACCAAGGCAATGGGCAGTAGCAGGTGTCTTCTTCAAAATAACAAACCCTCAACTACTAGGCACTCAGGTGTCACACCACGCAGAAATGCATCCAGCGCGAGAGCATCCCTCACCTCCATGCTGAATGACGGGTAGCTGCTATCAGTCAGACGCCTGAAATCACCCATAAACACACCAAAATTCACTCCAGGCTGATGCAGACATTGGTGGAACTGTTCCCGGTGTGACAGGGGAGGCATGGCAGAAGCACATCCCCAGTGAGGCCCAGTCACTGGGGAGACAGAGCTCAGCGGGATGTCTACAGCGTCCACTGCTGGTCTTCCTCCACAGTGAGGCGCAGTCACTGTGGAGACAGCGCTCTTGTCGGGGGTAGGAGCAGCTCTCCAGTAAGGCCCAGTTACTGGAGAGGTCACACGCTGACTGGCGAGGCGTCACAGGTCTTCCTGCTGCTTCAAGGTTACTCCACAGTGAGGCCCAGTCACTGAGGAGGCACCATGCTGGCTGGGGGTAGAGGAGGTAGCAGCAGCATCATTCGAGCCCGGCTGCAGGACGTTAGCTCCCATACCTTCCACACGGTTAGCCGTAGCTGGCTGGCTAACAACGATAGCTGGCAGGGAATGGATGTTTTCATTCCCCAACTTCCGTCCGACAGCTGTGTCTTGGGTAGCGTTGCCCGTAGCAACAGGTAACCTCTCTGCAGGGGCACGAGCACTGGAGTTAACAGTCATGGAACTCTCAGGCACAATCAGCGGCAAAAAGGGGTTTTTGCCGTCAGTGGTGGCTAACTGGCTAGCACGGTTTCCCTCAGGACTTCGGTAGTCCAATCCATGTCGGGGCCTTTCCCTAACATCACCAATCAACTTGGCAGGGCTTACCGAAGTCTTCAGTCCGTTCTTCCAACGACTATCCATCCTAACAGCCGAAGGCTATCCCACTTTCTGACACCAGTGTACCACACACTGGAGTTGGCTTATCTGGGAGTGTCACAATCCAACCAAGATGGAGTTAACTACTGAAACACAGACAACGAGACACAAGCAAACATGCAGAGATTTGGAGAAGGCAACCGAGTCCATAACACAAGCTTTAGAGCAAGAGGTAGCGAGGAACCAGGAACTCTGCGTGCTGATTCGCCAGCTGGAAGAGAAGGAGTCAAAGCAAGGCA
Organism: Sardinella longiceps; assembly: GCA_027497455.2. NCBI lineage: Eukaryota > Metazoa > Chordata > Actinopteri > Clupeiformes > Clupeidae > Sardinella > Sardinella longiceps. The sequence continues at coordinate 641 of JAODXP020001611.1, read as the reverse complement.
AAATTCTGGAATTCCTACGTAAAGGAATACACAACTTCAAAGGGCGGCTGAACAGCCAGGAGCTTCAAGGTGATCCCTGCAGGACCGTCAAAGAACTGAGGCATTGGCTGGGAGGAATAGAGGACCACCTCAAGTCCGACCACCAGACCAACACAACACTTGACTGTGAGGGATTCAGGGAGCAGGACCACGCTCAGGCTGCAGAAGGGACATTCACAACCATCTCCACTCAGACGGCTTTTTTTTTAGACCTGAAAGATGAGGATGATAACGCAGGAGGACTATTCACAGGGGGAGCCTTCGGAGCAGTCAGTCAATCTGTCCTGGGTGGATGTAGGCGGGTGGAGCCCTGCCACCGTCTCAGAGATGCCTACGGATAGGACATGGCTAGAAGTTGGCCCTATCAGTCCTGTGCTGGCTGCTCCCATGCCTGAGGGTGGAGATTCAAGGCTCCTTGAATCTCCTAGGTAGGCAAAGTGCCTCCAAATTGAGTGGGGGAGAAAATATCACATTCCTATAGGAATATAGACAACGCATTACTTCATTTCAGCCAACATTCATTTACATAATTAGCCTGGCGATGCCATCCTACGTACGTCCGCATTTATCTCCGCACGTAGTCTGAAATACCAAAATTGGTA
>JAODXP020001609.1:22500-25201 GCA_027497455.2 Sardinella longiceps | reverse complement strand
ACAGAGACAGAGAGAGAGAGAGACAGAGAGAGAGAGAGAGCATGAAGAACAAACACACACACACACACACACACACACACACAGAGAAAGTTAGCAGTGTTTGTTATTTGTCATAGTTAGAGTGGATTAGAAAGAAGAGAGAATTAAAGAGAAAAAGGAAAAGAGAGAGAGAGAGAGAGAGAGAGAGAGAGAGAGAGAGAGAGAGAGAGAGAGAGAGAGAGAGATGGAAAGAGAGAAGTAGGGGGTGTGAGAGGAGAGAGAGCACCAGAGAGTGAGTGAGAGAGGGAAAGAAAGGGGGAGGGAGAGAGAGAGAGAGAGAGAGAGAGAGAGAGAGAGAGCACACACACACAAAGTTTGCAGTGTTTAGTATCTGTCATAGTTTAACATCTGTCATAGTTTCAGTGGATTAGAGCAGCACTGCATTGTTTTGAAAAAGGTGTGTGTGAGTGTGTGTGTCGGTCATCTTAGTCGAAAGTTTAAGGAAAGCTTTTGAATGTGTGTATATGAGAGGTCATCAAACATGGCGCACTAAATAGTGTGTTTTGTGTGTGTGTGTGTTAAGGGCTTAACATACCTAACGTGTCTGCCAGTGCGCGTGCCATCGGTGACGTCACAATGTTTGCACGAACTCTTCACGTCATTTTGACATCACACAACAGCGCACGCCACTTGCGCACGGTGGTGTAAATTTCGCTTTAGAGTGTGTGAGTGATAGATGAATATGAGAGAGGTCCAGCAGATGATGCAGTACAATATCTATGAATGTTTTTAAGGGCCCTGAGTGTGTGTGTGTGTGTGTGTGTGTGTCAGGATTCCTGCAGGTTTCAGCAAGTGAAATTTAAGACCTTTTCAGGACCTTTTAAGGATATTTTGCGCACAATTTAAGACCAACGCGACCCATTACTATAGGAGCATTCAACTTCTTTCTCATATTCTTAGAAATCTTCTATATATAGCTTTATAGGCCTACAGGGTTCCCACCATTATCACCAACAAACTAGCCTGGCTTTGCCTTCCTACGTGTTTATTGTTTATTATTATTTTTATCATTATTATTTTTAAAGCAATTTGGATCAACTATGTTGTGTGAAATGTGCTATATAAATAAAAGTGACTTGACTTGACTAGACTTGACTTACGTAGCTCCGCTCAAAAATGATTTTCCTCCGCGACTCCGTCTGGCATTCCGGCCATTGGCATCGTTTGCAGAGATCAATTCTAGCTCGCGCTAAAAAAGCAAGCAGGAGTTGTGAGAGATAAAGTCGGGTTTCTGTTGTTGTAGCGTTACTGTAGCTTATCTACTTCACGACCAAGCTGGTGCATAATGTTAGCGATTGTGTGAAATCAGATTTTATAGTTTCAAACTTGTACTGTTCACACCTCCAGCTTGCAATCGTTTGTCAATGGTGAAATGCCAGACCCTTGTATGAAGCTAAAGTGTAGACCAAGGGGATGGCCAAAGTCAGGCTACCAACAAACATTCAAAACCATGATTTTAAATGACAAATTCATTTCATGAAGTAATCACACCCTACAAATATGCAATGCCAATATATTAGGGTTTAATTCAACCCTTCTCTTCATCTTACCATATGGTGATTTACAAGTTAATGGCAAGTTATCTGACAGTCTAGAATGCTAGAAGGATTTTTGGACTAAAGAAGTATACAGTGTATCGTACTATAGCATGGAAACAGCACAGTATGGGACCATAAAAGCAAAGACAGAATGTAGTCAAGGAAAACAGACTGTATGTTATTTGCAATGGTTTCATTGGTTGAAATTAATTAATTTCATTACTGACTGATGAACGCGTGAAAAGGCATGAAAGGCTATCCCATTATTAGCATTCGATAGCCTATCATTATATAGCCTATGATTTGGACATTAAGCTTTTTGTATTTTAACAGCCTGCTTTGATCTTTTATGGAGAGCTTTAAAAGGATAGGAATCTTAAATAATAGCCTTATACCCAACCAAACTTCCTCAGCTCAAAGTATTTACAGCAAGTTTTTTTTTTTTTTTTAATTATGAAATATTATGCCCTGTAATTTAAGCATAAAATAACCTAAATAATTGTATGTGGGTGTTAAAACAAAAATAGATACCACCAATTGCAAAATTCACATGAAACAATGGTAATATGAAGTGTCTTCTGTAATAACATGGTACAGTCCACCCCTCTGGCTCAAGGAGTAATGGCGCAACCTGACAAACTTTGATTGAGACACAGAGCTTCATGTGCGCAGAACGGTGGAATGTAGACCGGTCAAAAAAATTACGCACACAGGGAAACCAATATAATTGGTTTATTTATATGATCCAATTGGGCACATTTATGCTCTTTCTCTGGGGACATTTAAATGTTGTTATTAATTCACAAGGAAAGTTTATGAGCTATTAGCCAATCAAATGGCAGCAGTGGAGGCACATGGACCAGCTTATTAGCCAATCAGACGGCAGCAGTGGAGGTCAAGAGGCAGAGCCTGCAGCCACAGAAGAATAGCCCTCAGGAAGGTGTGTGTGTGTGTGTGTGTGTGTGTGTGTGTGTGTGTGTGTGTGTGTGTGTGTGTGTGTGTGTGTGTGTGTGTGTGTGTGTGTGTGTGTGTGTGTGTGTGTGTGTGTGTGTGTGTGTGTGTGTGTGTGTGTGTGTTAATAGATTAAGTGCATTAATGCATTTTACAGAGACTAAGTGCATAAG
>JAODXP020001608.1:0-25024 GCA_027497455.2 Sardinella longiceps | reverse complement strand
GCCCAGATCCTCATCTGGTTCATCACCAAAATTACCCCTGGTAAAAAATTACATGTGAATGTGTCCATAAAATTGCTAACAAACTGACTGAGAGACAAACAAATTCCAGTGAAAACATCCTCCTTGGTGGAGGTAATGATGACAATATTACTCCGAGCTGTTTTCAATGGTGCAATGGCGCCATCTAGTGGTAGTGGAGCAGCATTGGAGGTGTAGGAGGGTGCATGAAATTGTGCAGTCAGGAGGACACTGAACAGAGTTATCCAGACAGATCCAATGAGGCTGTGTGTGTGTATGTAGGCCTAGTTGCTATACAACAACACAACATTGGATTACTTTGGAGTGCCAAATGAAAAACAACAAAAGACTTTTAGAAATAAAAACCATTTTGTGCTTTGGCCATGTGCATTAACTTAAATAATAAAGAAAACTTTCTTGTTATTTACAGGGTTCGTACGGGTGCTTAAAAACCTTGAAAATGCTTGGATTTTAATGTGGTGTTTTCAAGGTTTGGAATGTGCTTGGTTTTTGCCACAATCCTTGATAATGCTTGAAATTGTAAATCCATTTGCTCTGCACAAATGTTCGCTTAATAGTCGTTCGCGTTGTAGATCGAATAAAATGATGATCGTATATGAAAAGTGCTCCACTTTTTGGTTTTGATCAGAGCGCGAGTGACCATGAACACGCCCCTTCTAAAGTTGCGAGTAGGCTTGTGATGGTGCATGTCAACATTACTGAATGTTAGTGGTAAGTAGGGATGCAACGGTACAGTGTGCCCACGGTTCGGTATGTATCACGGTTTTGGGGCCACGGTGACGGTACGGTTTCGGTATTTTCCAACAAAAAAGGGGTTATAAAATTGTTCTTTTAATGGCTATAATCCTTATCAGTCTATCTGCCATTTTCATTTGATTTCTTTCATAAATTGCCTAGTAGATAGGCTACTAGAGGGGTAGACAGAATAAAATAAAACCAACAATTACGGTAGGCCACCATTGTTAATATTCTTGAAATGTTATGAAATGTCCTAAACTAGTGAATATCCTCCAGTAGCCTAGGCATATTTTATTGTTTGCTCATTTCCAAATTAGGACATAGTTTCACTATAGGAAATGTATTGTCAGGATGATGGATTTCAAGTGCTGCTGGTAGCCAACAACAGAATGAGAGGCCTTTTATTCCTAGTAGCCTTCTTAAGGGAAACAGTCTGCCTGACAATGCATTGCATGACATCCCAAATTTCAGAAATTAATTTCTGAGTCTACTATCAGTGTCTTTACAACACTGTTCTGCAAAGAAGCTTGCCTTTATGTTACAATAGTTGAGCCTGGGATGAGAGGAACAGAGGACGTTTTTTTCTGTAAAACGTTTAGCTTTTCACTTGTTGCATCCAAGCCCAGTCTCACCGTCTTACTCGACAGTTGATCTAACTCATCGCAAGATAAACTAAGCATTACAGCCCCTAGATATCCTTGCGTAATATTTTACATTAGGCTAGGTAGGCTATATTTGCGGTAGCCTAGGCTGGGAGTGGGAAGCGCTATTTTCTGACAACCGGTTTAGTAGCATGTGTCGTAGGCTATTAGACGCATTTTAAGTTATTAAGTGCTTTGATTGTGTAAACGGTCATCAGTTTGCACAAAATCTACCACAGCAGCAATTCTTCTGGCTTAATGTTACCTACTTTCCGAGTGGAGCTTTCAGCTCATCTTTCTCCGTCTGACGTGCAGTGAGTGAAAAGTTTCACACATGACAGGCGGAGCTAATTAGCATAAAATCACGCTGATTGGTTGAGGGTTCTAGAGCTCAGCATGTAGAGCTCGTGAATGCTGGCTGCGTATAAGCAAATTTCAGGGAGCTTCAATAGATTCACAATGTATTAATAAACCGAAATATTGCGGTTTACGAAAGTTTATTGAACCGTAGAGGGCGTATCGTTCGGTAACCGTAAAATTCAATAACCGTTGCATCCCTAGTGGTAAGTGAACAACTTGACATGGAGAGTAATTTTCAAAGTGCCACTAGCACTCCTTTTTCATCATTAATGTAGGCTAGTACATAAGAATCATATATGTATACAACCAAATGCAGGCTGTTTATATTTATATGAATATAAATTGAGATCGCTAGATCAGCGTTGGCTGAGATAATGCGTCCGTAGACTATTTGCGCTAATCAACAATAGCATGTCTGTAACGGAGACTACCCTTAACAATTTTTCAAACATGTAGCCTGGTGTAGCCAACTTATACAGCACAGTGTGCCTATTTATATGCCTAGGCTCTGTTACTGAAAGCGTTTTATTGAGTGAGTAGACCGTATTCGTTGAAATAGCATGTGTGCGCGCCGCACTCCAGTCAGGGTGATAGTCAGTTTCTTGCCCTCTGATCTTTGGCAAACGTGAGCAGTTGCCTATTTAGCTCCATCACTATAAACAAACTCAACAAACTCGCCAGATATGCGTGAAATATTAGCAGTATGGTGACCATGGCCAATTTTCTTGCCTGCTTTCAGTATCCAATCACAGAACAAAAAGGGACTAGCACGGCCCTCGATTGCATTTTATGTCACGTGGTGGCCCTGGTATTGGCTCTGAGCTATGTACAAACGCTATGATAGACATTCGAAGCGCCCAATAAACGGCTCTGGACAGCGGTAACGACGTAAACGACGCTTCCGCTACGAGAAAAGCAATAGATGGGTCTCCAGACTAAATATCACTTGTGATTTTAGTTTGGCGTTCGCGAGGCTAGTGAAATATAGGTGCTGGGAAAGTTTGAAAATTGACCATGAATTAGCTTGAAAAGTGCTTGAATTTCATATTGAAAAAGGTGTACGAACCCTGTATTTAGTAAATTGGAATGCAAAATGATTTTGGGGAGGGGGTGCCAAAGTGTTGGTGCCATGAGAATTGCGATCTGTTTCTGAGAGGCTATTTTGGGGTTACGTTCTGACTACAAGTGAATGTGTGTGTGTGTGTGCTTCTAACATGGTGTTTTACTATTTTGACTGGAATATGGCCCCGGCAAGGGCGCTGCTAGAAATTTTGGGCCTAAGACAAAAAAAAAAAAAAAAAACTATTTTGGGTCCCTCAAATATTGATTTTAAGATGCTTTCAGATGCTTTCTGCTAAATGACAAATGTCCTTATTTCTTTAAATCTTCAAAATGGTTGGGTGCTAAAATATTGCTAATCATTTTTCCATCAATCCACTAATCCATTTTTATTTATTTATTTATTTATTTCATGTAAAAAGGTTGCCGACCCCTGGAGATAGACAAGGACAGTAAGGCCTACGTGGTGCAATTTGGCAGAAGATGTTCAAGTCCTTTAAGCTAACCTGTAACTCTTCTAAACATCAATTTGTATCAGGCATGCGTAATTGGTTAAAATAAACTCGACTAAACAATCAACTTTCTTGCTGAAGTTTAAGATGTTTTTTTTAATTATTTCTAATATGCTTTTCCCTTGCTCCAAACAGTCATTTGAACTCCCTTTTTGCAAACAGCAAACTCGTTTTTTTAATTGGATGTTGAGGTGACTTAATGGGGACATTTAAACTTTTTAGACTCTCGAATCAAGCCAATGAACTCACGTTCCCGCTGTTCGCGCTTGCGCGTTTTCTCCACAAAGGATGCACCTGCGCTTCCTCGCTTATAGATACAGACGGCAAGTACGGTTAACGCCCCCAAAGTGCGAGGGTGGAGTCAGCGTGGGGGATAACAGAGGGCAATTTAACATTATGGTGAATGGACAAGGTAGAGAAAGTTACTTAACAATAAAAGATCGCTAAGTAAAATTGAACAAAGTCCATATTAGATGTTTTGTCTAATCATGACCTGTTTGCCTACTTGTGTTTAGACTAAAATAATTTTTCCATCATTAGTTTATTGCAGTTACACTAACAGAAATGTCATGAGCCGTCTCTGCTCCTGTCAAAAGTAAAGCAACTTTCAATCACAAGTCTGATTAGCTCAGTTAAGCAAGCTAAAGTTAGCTACATTTACTGTGGTGATCAATGAAGTTGGCTAGTTAGCAAGCTAATGAAGCTAACAAACATCATCTAAATTGTCATCAGTATCGCGTTTGGAGGGGTGTCAAGTTCAGAATTCACATCGGACCATCTGACCATCATTACTACCTTCAGGCATTGCCCTCAAAAATGTGTCTGGCTCCTTGTAGATGGTGCTCAGTGTAACTTGTAGCTTAGCATGCCATTGACGACTCCACTAATTTAGGGTTTGTTTTCCCCCACATGGGGGACACGAGGAGCTGATTTTATGGGCGTGCCCGGACTTGCCGTCTGTATCAATAGGCGTGTTTGAGATGTAAGCCGCCTACAGCCGCCTTCAGCCGGCTGCAGCCAAGCGATGCATTGTGGTTAGACGCGGTGTCCGACTTCCGGCTGACTTCACCAAGCTTGTGAATGCGTCACCAAAATACGCCCACAGCACGTCACTCAAAACTCGCGGTAACAAGGCGGCTGCAGCCGAAACCCGCATCTCCTTTTTCTCGGCTGCAAGAGGATGCATCCCACCCCCATGACGTAACTCATTATTCCGATTGGTTTGAAACTCCTCATGACAAATATGACACCAACCACGTTGTACTCACTGAAAATGGGCTTATTTGAATGAGCTTCTGCTAAGCAGTATGCAAGTTTTGCCCAATGAAATAGCCTTATTGCTCTCCAGCATGGCTTGGTTTGCCATCTCAAATAAGCATTTCATACCACATTACTATTTTTAACAAAACACCTTCAAACACAACTCTGTTCCTCTTGCATTGCAACAATAATTTATTAAGCAACATTATATGATTTATTTCGCCAGTTATCACGTTCATTTTAATGGTGAAATGAGGGGATTCAAGCTGTTTTCAGTGCAAACAAACTTCCGCGATATCTCCCGACATCACGTCCATGTTCACGTGTTGTATGGCTTCAGCCAGCTGCAGCTGTGTTGTCCACCTTGTCCCCCATGCTTTTCCACTCCCACCGACGTATTTCCGTAGATCTCGCTGGTTCTGGCTACAGCCTCTAGCTGTACCGACTCTGAACACGAACGAGCTTAATAGATACAGGGTACATATCAATATGCTTCTTCGGGCTCGGTCCTCTGTCCTCCGTACTTGTGCCCCGGAAATTGTTCGAGGCTCGACGTCATCGAGGATGTCTCAATTGACCTATGGCTAAGCCACGCCCCCTCCACTCACTCGGACAAACAATCGGACATTAGGGTGACAGGCGCTATGTCAAGTGTTACAGTCAGAGAGATTTCTCTGGAGGTAATTGATGGCTTTTGGAGACAGAAAGATAATATATCATCTCGAAGTCATCAAAAGGGCTTTAATTATGCACTGGAGGATTATATTAATAATTTTGTCATTGAACAAGTCGATGAAAAGCTTAAGTTACATGCAACAATGTAAGGGTCCCAGTGTAAAAATGATAAACCTTATTGCCATCACCATTTCGGGCAAGATAGACGTTAATATTAGTTTAACAAGAGCCCTTTGGACAACCACAGTACTAAAACTAGACTATAAGAGACCAATGAACTCCCATCAAACAAAGTTACATGATGAACAACGCAGCTAGGAGATAAAGTTGGGCAGAGACGTTGGCTAGCGCTAGCTAACTCTCGCTAACGTTAACGTTAGTTAACGTTGATGTTGATGTTGATGTTGTGGTTAACGTTAGGGACGTTAAAATAACTTTCTGTTTCTTTCCAGCAAAGTGACAATATGTTGGCTCAAATACGATGTTGACTTGCCTTAGAACAGATGTAGACATCCATGTTAATTTTGTTCACGTTCAGTTAATGTTGTGGTCTGTCTGCTGCATAACTTTATCCAAAGCAGACCCTTATCTCGGTTTAGATGAGGCTTGGGAAAAGGCAAAAAACACACCCTGTCGCCCAGCCTCTCAGAATACCTAGTGTCTGAGTTGCTCTTGGCCCTTGCATACCGTTTGACCATTTAAAACTTAACATACCGTGAAAATACATATAAAACCGAACAAAAACTGGCCAACTGCAATGTATTTCAATGGACGTGCAAGCAGAGAATGTCCGAGTGTATTGGGAACTCTGCGCACTGTGATTGGCTCATCGCGTTCGGGGGCGTGGTTTAGCCATAGGTCAATTCTCTAATTGCTGCGAGGAGGAGAGAGGAACGAGGACGGAGGAGAGAGGAGAAAGGTCCGATAAGCGAGGAAGCACAGGTGTATCAAAGATCATGGAATACTGAGCTGAATCCTCTCTGGGTGTATCCTTTACGGAGAAAACGCGGAAGCGCGAACAGCGGGAACGTGCGTTCATTGGCTTGAATCGAAAGTCTAAAAAGTTTAAATGCCCTCCCATTCTGTCACCTCAACATCCAATTAAAAAAACGAGTTTGCTATTTGCGAAAAGGGAGTTCATATGACTGTTTGGAGCAAGGGAAAAGCATATTAGAAATAATAAAAAACATCTTCAACTTCAGCAAGAAAGTTGATTGTTTAGTCGAGTTTATTATGATGTGCATTGTCCGTGGTTATAAGACAAAAGTGAACTGATGCAAAACAGATCGTGGTTTAATTGTCTTGGTTTGATTACATTGTATTATGATGATTAAAATTGTTTGGTGGTTGTTATAGACTAGGCTATATTTGATGAAGATAGCATTTATTTTGGTCAGTTGTTTCAGAGATGTCATCTGTAATGGACGTCTCATACTAGTGATGCATGAATCAGGAGGACATCTCATTTCTTATATCTGTCTGCCCTCGATTCCTCCATCCTTCCTTGCTTCCTTCACGGGAGGAGGGGCTAGGTCGGAGGAAAGGTTCGAAGTGAGGAAAGGAGGTCGGAGGAATTATGTATTGAGATGTACCTACAGACTTTGTTCAATTTTACTTAGCGATCTTTTATTGTTAAGCAACTTTCTCTACCTTGTCCATTCACCATAATGTTAAATTGGCCTCTGCTATCCCCCACGCTGACTCCACCCTAGCATTTTGGGGGCGTTAACCGTACTTGCCGTCTGTATCTATCGGACCTTTCTCCTCTTTCCTCCGTCCTCGTTCCTCTCTCCTTCTCGTAGCAATTAGACGAACCTCGTACAATTTCCGGGGCACAAGTACGGAGGACAAACAAAGAGGGACAGAGGACCGAGCCCGAGGACTCTTTGGGACAGAGGACCGAGCCCGAGGAAGCATTGATATGTAACGTCACCCTCTGTCGAAAGAAGAAAGAGGTAGGCTACTTTCCCGCATGTGCTGCAGAAATTACTCTTCCGTTGCCGTCTGCATTTTGAATAAATATGTCTTCTGCAGCTACTGGTAGCAAGATTCAACTTCGAACGGAGAGGTTGTCCTCTTGAATCCATCCACAGTTGTCTGTCCACACTTCATCTATAATCTACTTTAACCGTAAGTGACAAAGTATGCCAGTTCAAGTCTCATTTACTGCGTTCGGTCAGACCTGTTCAATTCAGTTTACCTTCGCTCTCGTTATTAGCGCCGGCCGATATCGTTCATGAAAACGTATACGAATAGTTTGGTTTGCTTTATGCTTCGGAGTGTGTGCGCGCTTGGTTCGACGATTCATGCGTAATAGCCGCGCCAGTAATTTTGTCATTGAAGCGGTAAAGTTGGACTGCTGTAAAGTTAGACAAATTCGAAGTCCCTAGGTCAATAAATCATAATGCTAGTAAAAATAAAACAACTACTCTTCCCACGTGTAGAAATGTACACCGAACTAGAACATAAAACATTAACTAACGTTATCTAAGTGAGTCGTGTTGCATGTTGTATGGCGAACGTGCAGGGACCGTCTACAAAGTGCATAACCGAAAAGAGACAGACTTCACCTTTTTCACCTACGTCACTATGAGGCACTAGAACTAGGCTTGGGTGGTAAAACTTCCCCAGAAGTAGCTTCTGGAGATGCCCCTCATCTGCCCAACTTTCCACCTGACCAACAGTAAGAGAGGGGACCTGTAATAAACCTGTAATAGATTTTCTGTCCAGCATCTGTGAGAAATTATTGACGTTCCGTCAGCACTCTAGTTTACCACCAGAGCCTCGTTTTCGTTCGGAATGGCGGCCAGGTGAAAAGGGCAAATAGCTTGGATAACTCATTTTACAAAACATTTACTTCAACACCTATTTTGGAAAAATGTGTATTTGAGCTGGTTGATTGTATGCTCCACTTTATGTTTATGGTATTTACTATTAGTAAGCTATTATGGGCATTTATATTATGTTTATTCTGATTTTGTCTATTCATATTTTCCTTTCTTTTTCTGAAGGGATAGCCTACAATTTTGTAAGAGCTACAGAGTAGATAGGTGCCTGTAAATGGTAACACCTGTGCCACCCTCACCATTCGGACGTAGACTCCACCAAGTAGCCTAAGGGCCTAATCAAACAATTTATTCCTTAATAAGGAGATATACAGGGTACAATAAAACAAAAAAAATGCATTTCATTTCCAACCTAATTTAAATCACACAAAGAACATTTTTGCTTCTCTGGGACTAAGTGGAATCGCCCAGTTTCTAAAGCTATGGTAGCATACCAGATCTCTTAGCTTTTGGTAGGTTATGCATCACATATGACTGTTGGCCATAAGCCTTTTTTTAATGTAATGTACTCAATGCTCGTAGCTTTATTTTTACACAAAATGTCACTGACCCATTAAAAGAATTATATTTTAATCTGTTTAACATTACATCTCAATATGCTTCCATAGCCTACAGGAGATCAGCCTCCTCATTTAACCTCTCCATCCAGGGCTGGTTCTAACCTTTTCACTGCTCTAGACTAGGTATGAGTTTTGCCCCTTATTTTCTAGAAATACAAGGGAAATAAAGAAATTCATGTATTGTGATACCCCTCTTCATAATTAGTGCCCTAGGCGATTGCCTACAGTAGTTCTATGCCTAGAGCCGGCCCTCTCTCCATTTGTTTGGCCCAGGTGTATCTCTTGGACAGGTCCCAGTTAACAATGTGTTTTGGTTAACCTGATATCTGCCATGTTAAAGGTGAAGTTCGGTGTGATAAGAATCCAAAGTATCTTGCAACGGCATAAACAGTTGGGGCTGGGGAGCAGAATTATGACGTGTTTGTGCAGGCCGGAGAATACCACTTGCTATTTGTAGCTTCTGGGGCTCCCATCTAGGTGGTAATTAGCTATCTGTATAGTTACTTATTTTTCAATGCCTGGTTTTAAATGCTGGAACTGTCATTATACTATAATCGAAGTGTGACGCTAGATGGATTTGCTCCCGCTATTCCATCTGGGAACCATCTGTTAAAGTAGTTTTGGTTAGTTTTGTTTCGTTAGTTTAGCTTTGACTGATTGGATAAGGCATCTATCTACCACTACCTACGTTGGTGATGGACGGGCCAAATCAACCAATCAGATCAACGAAGCATATGACGTACTATCATATGTACATGTTCTATAGCACCACTTCTTGTTGCGTCACACCTCAACCCGCCTCAAAGCCAATGCTGATTGGACGTTAGTTTGGTGATCAGGATGGTCTCACCCGGCTAATCTGGAGCCTTGCTATGGTTTAAAAAAGTGAGGGAATTTCATTGGATGACGCCTTTGACGGCATCTAATCACAGCGCTTTACATGTTTAGGGCGGGCTTCACTGAACATAATTGGTCTTTTGATTTGGTGTTTAGATCTTGTTCGTTCCTCCGATTGGCCATAGGCTATCCTTTTGCGTCCAGAAGTAAGTAGTTTGAAAGATAACAGCCTTGTTTAGCCCACGATTGAGTCTATGCCTCGATGTCAGACTATACATTTCAATGATAAAGGATGGCCTGCCAAGCTACCAAAGACCACCTAGAGACAAGTTAGACAATGCAGCGCTTCAAACACAATCGGACTGTTTATTATGACCGCCGCTGCGTAGCAAGCGTAGCGGTCATATAATGATTGTCAAAGTTTTTTTTTTTTTTTTTTTTTTTCCTCCCGTCATCTACTTCCTGAATTTTTGGTCAACGATTCCCGGGACACCGTAACACCGGGGCACATGAAACTTGGTGGGCATGTAGCCCCTGTAGACTTTTACGGAAAAATTTCGTTTGGTCCCCGGGGGCCACTCCATCTTTGCGCTGCGCCCCCCCGAAACCCCAAAAATGTAGTTTTTCCTAAAAACTACCTGACCCGTGATATTGAGGATGATGAAATTTTTATGGAATGTTGGTCTCAAGAGCCCACATCAACTTAGCTCATAACCAGTCATTTGTGATTTGCCCCCCCCCATGGTAAAAAATTAAAATGCAATATTATATGGCTTTAATTGCCCCTATCTTTAGATCAGATGTTAGGAACTGCACCAAATTTAATGTGTATGATGAACCTGACATCCTGTGGGAATATGTCAAGTTTTGTGGAATTTCATCCATGGGGGGCTATAAAACAAATTAATTTATATGTACATTTAATGACTGTACAATTATTGACCTGTAGATGGTGCTATTAAGCCAAAGCGTTACAGGTTTGGGGTGATAGGCCTGTCAGTTCAGTTCAATAAGCTTTATTGGCATGAATGTAAAAATTACAATATTGCCAAAGCATTAATGTATAATAATGACAATAATAATGAGAATTACAATAGTAAGTAGTGACTAAATAAATAAAATGCAACTTAAACAAACATATGGAATAATAATAATAAAAAAAAGATAAAATTAAGAAAAAAGCACTAGTGGATATTTTGATGATGGTCATGTGGACTCTACCCTTAAAATGTGGCAAGACTGTAAGTAGTCTGAGGCTATTTGAGTAAAAGTATCAACTTCCCCCAGGAGGAATGGTAGTTTCAGTTTATTTTCTAAGTCAATAAATCCAGGACTGATGTTTTCTATGGCAAGCCGTTCAGGGAAAAAACCTTGAATGAAACTCTGAATGTATTGAATGAAGTCCTGAATATATTGAATGAAACTCCGAATATATTGAATGAAAGAAAACCTTGAATATATTGAATGAAGTCCCGCATATATTGAATGAAACTCCGAATATATTGAATGAAGTCCCGAATATATTGAATGAAGTGCCGAATATATTGAATGAAACTCTGAATATATTGAATGAAACTCTGAATATATTGAATGAAGTCCCGAATATATTGAATGAAGTCCCGAATATATTGAATGAAACTCCGAATATATTGAATGAAGTCCCGAATATATTGAATGAAACCCCGAATATATTGAATGAAGTCCCGAATATATTGAATGAAACTCCGAATTATATTGAATGAAACTTGCCTCATCTGAGGTCAGTGCCAGTGGCCATCTTATGTGTGTCACCAGTATGGAAATGCCCATGACCAGACAGTACCGCTTGGGTGGAGTGAATGAGTAAATGAGGCAAAAATATTAAATAAATTATAGTTTTATTAATCATTTCATTGATTGTAGCTGCAAGGTAAAATAGTTTAGTTAAGTCACAGTCAGTTATTTTGGCCGAGTAGTAATCCAGCTGCGTTACCACCTGTACAGCACAGGAAGAGGCGACGATCCCACTGAAGGTTGGCGTAGCAGTTAGCTAGTGGTGACGATCCCACTGAAGCAGCGACGATCCCACTGAAGGTTAGCGTAGCAGCTAGCTAGCGGCGACGATCCCACTGAAGCAGCTACAAGTGGTGACGATCCCACTGAAGGTTGGCGTAGCAGCTAGCTTCAGTGGGATCGTCGCCGCTTCCTGTGCTGTTCACTGGTGGTAGTAACACGGCTGGATTAATTACTTCTCAGCCAAAATAACTGACTGTGACTTAACTAAACTATTTTACCTTGCGGCTAAAATTATTTATTTAATATTTTTGCTTCATTTACTCATTCATTGCCAACCACTCCACCCAAGCGGTACTGACTGGTCACAGGCATTTCCATACTTGTAACACACATAAGATGGCCGCTGGCACTGACCTCGGATGAGGCAAGTTTCATTCAATATAGAGTTACAAACAAGTTGACAAGCATCATATATATGCAGAAAATGTGCAGAACTGAGCGGCGGTCATATTTTGTACCGCCACGCGGTACATCTAGTTTTGTGTAGTTTTAGATTAAAGCTCTGAAGAATAACATTAAAGCATTCAGTCAAGGATTATTATCTGAACCATATATGGGAAATAGGCCCAAATAATCACAAAGGAATGTTGCCTGATTCTTACTCCTTTTAAGGTGCCGTAGAACACCCATCAAGTCGCTAGTTTGATTTTGGTCATTGGCAGACATTGCAGATTGTTTAGGGGAAGTTCCGTCCATTATGGATGCAAATTCCCATTATAATGTTCCAGGCTGCATGACTGTATACCACAGGGGTGGGCAATTATTTTGGTCGAAGGGTCACATTGGCGTTTACATTTTCACTAATGGGCCGGGTGTTAACCGTCAACCGGTTGATGCCGGTAAATTGGCAAGTCTCAAACCAGTAGGCTCACTTTCTTCAGAGGACATGTTAACATGCAGGGTTAAAAGGGGGATTTGTATTTCATGACTATAAAAAAAATTGATAATTTAGGCCTATAATCTAAGTGTCCTTGGCTAAAAGATAAATTATTCTACTTTGGGAAGGCTCCGCGAGCCGGACTAAATATTTCAGCGGGCCACATGTGGCCCCCGGGCCTTAGTTTGCCCAGGCTTGGTATACCAGGATAGGAAATTAGGTGAGTAACATACAGTAAATCTGTGTCCAAAATAAATGTTTTTTGTTGTTGCTGTTTTCCCTCAGTCTGGTGTTGTCAGTAGCCAACGTTTGTGTGATGGAGGCCAGCACTGGGCCTGCAGATCCCTCAGCACACAAGAGAAGACGAGATGGAGAGGAAAAGCAGAAGAAGAAGAATAATTTGAAGAATGGAGAAACAACTTTGGCCACTGCAGGCAAACAACAGGAAGTAAAGAAAGTAGAAAATGCAAAGAAAGTGAACAAAGCAAAGGAAAACAAAGGGAGATCTTATGACTGCCCGCTGTGTGGGAAAAGTTTCACCAGTCCATCACACCTCAGTAACCATGAGAAAACACATACTGGTGAGAAGCCGTATCAGTGCTCATATTGTGGGAAGGGTTTTGTTCAATTTGCTAAAATGAAACAGCACCAGAGGATTCACACTGGAGAGAGGCCTTATCAATGTCAGGACTGTGGAGCAAAGTTTACGTTCCTAGGTGGTCTTAAAATTCACCAGACAATGCACTCTGGAGAGAGACCTTATGTCTGTAAAGACTGTGGGAAAGGATTTGGTCATTCTAGCTGTCTTAAGAGTCACCAAAAAGTACATACTGGAGACAGGCCGTATGAATGCAAGTTGTGTGGAAGTAGATTTGCGAGGTTGCTTGAACTGAAAATCCATAAAAGGTTTCATGCTGGAGAGAAGCCGTATCCCTGCCCCAAGTGCGACAAGTGTTTTTCTCAACATCCACATCTACAAGTTCACCTGAGATGCCATTCGGGAGAAAAGCCATACCACTGTTCACATTGTGGGAAAAATTTTACTCAGAGTAGCCATCTTAAGACACACCTGAGAACACACACTGGAGAAAGACCTTATCCGTGTCCGCAGTGTGATAAATCTTTCACTACCAGTGGTCATCTGAAGACTCATGTGAGAGTACACACAGGAGAGAAGCCCTATCCCTGCTCTGGATGTGGGAAGTGTTTTTCACAGTCTAGCGAACTCAAAACACACCAAAAACGGTACAAGTGTATGGACTTCGGAGATTTACAAACACATTTGAAACGGCAAGAGAATGGATCTCTACACAGTGACAAGACCAGTGCACGTGAATCACAGAAAAAACAGAGGATGACTAGAACACGAGAATCTACAAACACCAGAGTGAGGCCTTATTACTGCTCAGAGTGTGGGAAAGCTTGTCCCAGCTTGGAGGAGCTGGAAAACCACAAGAAGATTCACACCAGAGAAAAGTCTTACAACTGCACAGAGTGTGGAAGCAGCTTTGAGAATCTGAGTCAACTCACAAAACATAAAACACTTCACTCAGGTGAGTCATGCCAACACACACACACACACGCGTACATTAACAGAAGAGCTTTTTCAAACAAAAATGTAATGCTCATTTACTGACAGAAACAATTACTTATTCCATTTCCTATGTATCCAAAAAAAATCAGTCACTGCTATTGCTTACACATGATTTTCTTTATCTTATTTTTTATTTTCATTAGACCCTCTCTTCTTTTCAAATCTGCAAAAAAAAACCAAGTCCAACGATTCATGTGTTTGTTGTAAAATAATTTGTCTCATTTTCTGTTCCTCATTGCCCACAGAAGCTCCTGTTGTCCAACCTGCAGTTCATCCTGTTGATTCTGCAGAGTCTCCCAATTCTCCAGTGGCTTCTGTTTTCCAACCTGCAGTTCATCCAGATGCTACTGCAGAGTCTCCTGATTCTCTAGCTCCTCCTAGGGACCCCACATCACTGCACGTTACACTGAAGACTCTGAAAATACAACTGACGGACAGCAGACATCTATTGAGACAGAACAGCTCAGCGTCTCTAACTGGGGGAAAAGGAGGTTAGTATTTATTCAAATGTAATGATTTATACTGGACACAAGAACAGAGCCTGTTAAAATGTCCTCTGAAGTTAAATGATAAAACTGCTATTGCTTAAAATAAATATTTTATTTCTCCCTCTTTATATTTTCCTTCTCCTTCTCTCCTGTTGTTCAACCTGCAGTCCCTCCAGTTGCTTCTTCAGAGTCTCCTGATTCTCCAGCTCCTCCCAGGGACCCCACATCACTGTACGTTCCACTGAAGACTCTGAAAATACAGCTGACAGACAACAGACATCTATTGAGACAGAACAGCTCAGCGACTCTACCTGGAAGAAAAATAGGTGTGTACACAGCACAAACCAATAAGTTTGTCCATAAATACTACTGTAGGTGTTGAAAAATCATGGCCAAAGAAAACGGGAAGGAACAAAATGGAAAATATGCTTCATGCTAACAATGTCAATCTGCAATGTTCATGTTACTTTGTCATTCCAAGCAAATTTGAGAAGACCGACTATGGGTCCTATTTTTATGATCTATGACGCAAATCTAAAGTCAACGGCGTATTTTACATTATGGGTGTTTTTCTGAGGCTTCCAACTTGGGTACGATTGAAAAGCCCATTCTATGGCTCTGGCTACATCCAATCAGAGTAAATGAACAAGACGATTCAAACGACTTGGCCAGCCAAATGACCATATACACAGGTCATTGAGATTGAAGGTGCACCGCACATTAATTCTTAGTAGATGTTGAAGAGCCATTTACTTCTCTGTGTGGTTCTAATGGAACACCAATACAATGCAAAGTTCTACAAGTTAAAACAAATAATCTCTTCCTCCTATTTACAGAGATTCTTTTTGACACCCAGCCTCATGTTACTTTGTTCCACTTGCTCAGTTATTTCGTGTGAAATGAACTCATGTTTTTCAACTTTCAACTTTTCTTTTTCGTATAATTTTCCAGTAGATCCTGTTTTCCAACCTGCAGTTCCTCCAGTTGCTTCTGCAGAGTCTCCTGGTTCTCCAGTTCCTCCCAGGCACCCCACATCACTGCATGTTCCACTGAAGACTCTGAAAATACAGCTGACGGACTGCAGACATCTACTGAGACAGAACAGCCCAGTGACTCTAACTGGGGAAACAGGGGGTCAGTATTTGCACACACAAAATAATGTAGATAGAACAGAGGCTATTATTATGTCCTTTGAGGTTAAATTATAAAAGAAGAAAAATGGGTTTTGAAACTGAAAAAGATGTAGTAATGTAATTTATTACACGGCTCTTTATAATGGTGTAGAATGCTCCATTCACTTCAATGGGACTCTCCAACGTTTTACCGGTCTGATAATTTTTTAATAACGGACCGTTGCTAAGTATAACACACCGCTGTCAAGCAAAAGTGAAACAGAATGCTGATCTGTAACAGTTAACAGAATGCCTCTTTTCCGTGGACGGTATTAGCCATCTCAATCATTAAATTTACTGTTAAAGCAGTGATAAACAAGGTCGGATGTTAATAATATCTACAGTAAGTAGCCGTGTAATAAGCGGGATAACGTTCGGTGAGGTGGTCATTATCGTGGCATATCTCCCTTCAGAGTAATGCCACAATACGTTATCCCTTACATGTTTATTTACATCTTGCTGGTCAAGGATCGTCATCCATGGATAGAAAGTAAAAAAGAGGTCACCCAAAGTCAAAAACACAAGAGGTCACAAATGAAGTAAAAATGAAAGGGCATCTGACACATTGGTGTAAAATTAGAAATTAAATATATTGAGCAGAAGTTCACCCATAATGATGTTAAGCCTTGTTTTCGGATATCTTACGATGAAATACGATGGATAGGATTGACGTTTTTACAAATGATTCTGTTCCGAGAATTTTGGTTGTTGCTGCTTAACATAATTTTGGGCGACGTTCTGCTTTAAAGTGCCTTAAATTGTTTTGCTTTCCACTTAAACTCTGTTTACAAACAGCCACAATTATGTTTTCCCCTTTTTCCCTATTTCTCCATCTTATTATCAGGATCCAGGTGCTTTACTGTCGATGTGGAACCAATCACCAGTGACCATAAGAGAGCGTCAAATACAACACACGTAACTCTGCAAGGAAAACAGCCGAAGACGTCAGGCAAACGTCTGGCGGAAGATCCTCTGCACCAAAGCACAAAGAGCAAAAGGAGTGTAAATGCCTCAAAAGGTCATCAATACAGGGGCATCGTAAAGCAGAGGGAGCGATTCAGCTGCAACCAGTGTTTGAAAAGTTTCAGCAGTGCTCAGTCCCTGAAAACCCACAAATCCATCCACACAGGTGAAAAGGCCCACACATGCTCTCACTGCGGCTTAAGTTTCAACCAATCAGCAACATTAGTGACGCATATGAGAATTCACACTGGAGAGAAACCCTTTGAGTGTTCTGAGTGCCACAAGAGGTTTGTCACTTCCTCCCAACTCAATGTTCACATGAGAACCCACACTGGGGAAAAGCCATATTCGTGCACAGAGTGTGGAGAGAGTTTCACTCAGAGTGCAGCACTGAAAATCCATCAGAGACGCCATAGTGGTGATAAACCGTACAAATGCAGTGATTGCAATATGACTTTTGTAAGTTCTGGGGGTTTACGAAACCACCGGCGTATCCACACCAAAGAAAGGCCGCATCACTGCTCTGATTGTGGCAGAGTATTTGCTCATTCTCATAGCCTTCTGGAACACAGACGTGTACACACAGGTGAGAAACCTCACACCTGTCCGGACTGTGGAAAGAGTTTTGCCAGACGCAATACACTCAAAACTCATCGGAGAATACACACAGGAGAGAAACCGTACTCTTGCACGGAATGTAAAAAGAGTTTCACTCAGCTGACTCATATTCGTCAGCATATGAGACTCCACACTGGGGAGACACCTTTCACCTGTGATGACTGTGGGAAAGGGTTTAAACAGCAAGGGCACCTCCAGCTTCACCGAACAGTACACACAGGACAGAAAGACCACACCTGCACAGTCTGTAATATGAAGTTTTCCAGGTTGCAGACACTGGTCTTGCATAAGAGAACTCACACAGGAGAGAAGCCGTACTGCTGTACACTGTGTGGAGAACGTTTCTCTCAGTCATCTGGTTTAAAACGTCACCAGAATAAAAACTGTGAATGTAGAATCTAGAGTTCTTGGCTAGCTTTGGGTAACAGTCCATGGAACTCTCAAATTTTGTGCTAGCGTAACATAGAAAAATGTATACATATTACATTTTTGCTTATATCTCACCATTTGAAGTATGCCAGAGCTATATAAGAATCATTGAAGAGGAATACTGTGACCTTACAGATATATATATATATATATAGGCTACTGACCGAATATTTTACTAATTTTCATATTTTCTTCGTATTTATTGCATAGAGAATAATAGGATGACAGTCTTCATGGATATTAAGTTATATTATTTATTTATTATATTATTTTATTTATTAATTCACCTGAGGAGCAAGAATTGCGTCATACCACTTGTGGCTGTTGCACAGGAGGGAAAAACTTTTGTAGCCCCTTCAGACTTACAGAGTCGTGATTTGTTTTGACGGTAGAAAGTTAAAAAGTTGCCCCATGGATTTAGCTTGCTAGCTGCATTGGCAGGCTTGCTGCTAACAGTGATATCTCGGCAGTGTTGGGAGTAACAAGTTACAAAAGTAAGTAATTACTGTAATGCCTTGCTTTTTGTGTTAAGTTGTAATGTAAGGCATTACAGAGAAAAAAAATGGGAATATTATTAACGTACAATTAACATAACTCAAGTTACAATGCATTTTTAATTTGGAATGAAGTGGTGTTTTTTTTTCCTTCATACAAATTCGCCAAAAATCACTGAGATGTCAACAAGGGTAAAACGTCTGCTGTTCCGGAATTAATGTAGAACTTTACAGTCTCCGTAGGGCCCGAAGTGTAACTTAAATGTAATGCAACAGTAATGTAACACCTTACATTTTCAGAACAATAATATTGTAATGTAAGGAATAACTTAAAAATGTCAGAAACAAGTCATAAATAACACATTACAGTTTTGCACTAACTTGCCCAACACCTATCTCGGCATGTTTCTAGGGTTGCCAACCGTTCTGTAAAATACAGATTTGTTCCGTATTTCAGTGAGAAATGATGCGTTCCTTATTGAAGGGGAGAAAATAATGTTGGATCAGAGAAATATGTAGGCTACTATGAAGTCGCTATGAGGATTATGCTGCGATATTTTGAATGAGAAATGTAATGGCTGAAGGAAAACGGCTTCTGTCATCTTTCTAGTTGTCGGTCTGACTTTACTTTAAACCCGTATTGAAGGTTGCACAGGAGGCTGAAGAAGTGAAGAATGAAAGCTTTGCTTTATTTTTATTTTTTTAACAGACCTTCGGCCTACTACATATATATGTTCTCGCTGGGCAGGTATTAGCCCACATATCTAGACAGTAGCTTAACTGACTATAGTTGTCACAAGACAAATCCTGCGGAAACAAGTTCAAAAAAGTATGGAGAATGCTCTGTCTGTGCACTCGCTCGCACCCTGAACTTCTCTGTGGAGCTATAGCCTAGACTTATACGTGATTGATACGTTTATCAGATTCAAACATTTTTAACAGATCTGCCTTCAGTTGGTTAGATTACAGAATTTAAAGTAACAGACTTTGAACCAACACTAACAACTTTGTATTTTATTGCATAGGCTATCACATTCATTGCATTGTATACAAAGTCAGCAGCATGATTGAATAGGGAGAGAGGAAGGATAGTTTCAGAGCACAGGTGGAGAAAATGCCGCAGCATTTGGGGAACTGGTGATCCTCTGCCCATCTTGACTTCTGAGATTCAATGCCTCTCTGGGAGGCTCTTTTCATACCAAATCATGCTGCCAATTGACCAAATAAGTTGCAAATGGGTCCTCAAGCTGTCCCTTGTATGAAAATTGTACTTTTCTGGCCTCTTATTGCTATCCATCCCAACAATTTTGGAATGTGTAGCTCTCATAAAATCCAAAATGTGCCAATATTCGGCATAACATTTCAAAAATATACCATTTCCATGTTATCTATATTCCATTGTGAACAATATATACTGTAGGGTTATGAGATTTGTAAATTATTGGATTCCATTTTTATTAACAATTATGCAATGTTCCAACTTTTTTGGAATTTGGTTTGTAGTTTCAGAGCACAGGTGGAGAAAATGAGTCATATGAACCTTGATAAATGCTGTAAGACATAAATGATATAGAATATTTTGACTACTGAAAGTTGGCAACCCTAATTCTTTCCATTTTTGACAACTGACAGTACTCAACAACTTCTATCAATATAATGAAAGCTGTACGTACTGGCATTCCCATGTAATGTGAATAAGCATATGGTCATGTTTTTATCAGAATAAATTCATCTAACACAAGATCCAGTTTGATGCGTTTTCATTTTTGAATAGCTGTTGTACTATAAATAAATTGAAACGGCAATGTGTTTTACATCCCTTATATTACGTAAGTACAGGTTATTACTGAGAGATGTACAGTAGGATATTATCATTCCGTTACTACACATTAAGCGCCATATTTATTAACAAAGTAATTAGTTGTTATATAAATATATAATAAACCAAGTAAATCCAAGTGGTGGGCGTTTTGGAATGAAACTTCATTTTCAACTTGAGATAATACATATTAATCATTCATATGATGAATCATATCACTAATATATTTTCATTATCATATTTGTTGAGACACCTCTGTATAAACTTTTGCTCTTTTAAATATTGCACATGAACTAACGATGGCCTGTTTTAGGCCTGACTTAACCAAGCCTGTGTAGGCTAATCTATGGAGGGAGAGATTTTTTATTGGAGCCTGATTCCATGTCTATCCATTGTCAGAATAGATGTGGAGTTCTGGCGTCCATTTCCCAATGTAGTGGAACTTAACATGAGGACAACAAAAATACTCTTCAAAAGATTTATTGGAACTATATACAAAAATGAAGTAGAAAAAAGTTGATGGTAAAAAGGTATGCAAGGTTTAGTCTTTCAATTTCATATGCAGATAGCAGTTCGCGTGGTTCGGTTTGGTTGGCACTACTCACACGTCTGGCTGTGTTGCGCATTCCATGATTGCCCAATGCTTACTGTACAAGCTATACCTCATTGTAAATGTGACAAATCAACAATGAAAATGAAATGAAACACTTTAGGGATTGGTATTATTAAAGGGGAGATATAATGGGTCCAAGTCAAGTTTCCTTACATTTTGTGAGCGGTTTATAAAATCATCCAACATTTTATCAAAATTTGACTAATAAAATGTATTATGCACTTACATGACCTCTTTCCATAAAATGAACTTTTGGCAATGGATGCCAATTTATTTCAAGAGAAACAGGAAGTTCCCAAATACCCATCCGTACTATGTAGTTGCATTTGAATGTTTAAAAGTCCAAAAGAGTCAAAATGAGTTAATTCAATAGCATGCAGATTGTTTTTGAAATATCTTCCACAAAGGGCAAATTTGAACTTATGTTTTTTTTTTCAGGAGCATAACTTGTTTACAGTCTACATATTTCAACACATCAAATTTACAACAGAAAATAAATGTCTCTATTTTCATACAATCACAAAATTCAACAGAAACAAAATATAACAAAAAACAAAAACATTAAATAAAGAAAAAGGTCACATCTTTCAGCTCCTCTTTCTCAGTTGAAATGATGCCTATGCAAAGTCGAGACAATAATTGGTTCAGTGTGTGAAATACGGAACTAGATAATTACCACAAAAATTGTTGTAAATGATTTCCGTTTTAAATGAGATCTCTGGATTATATTCATGGATTGAGAAACAGGAAACAGGTCTTACATTTTTATTTGATACCAAACATAACCAGAGTTGTGCTATTACAGCAGGTCAGTATAATCACATTTTCTACTGCCAGCTACATGATTTTCACCTCTGCCAAGGAGGTTATGTTTTCGGTCGCGTTGGTCTGTCTGTCTGTCTGTCAGCAGGATAACTCGAAAAGTACTGCACGGATATGGATGAAATTTTCGGACAATGTGTATATAGGGACAAGCAAGCACTGATTAGATTTTGGTGGCGATCGGTGATCCAGAACATGATCTGAAATTTATAGTGTCTGTGACCACATTGCCTTGGCGGAGGTCTGCGTTCTCTGAGTGCTTTTCTAGTTACCATATATACTGCCCACCTCTAACAATACTATTAAATATTTTTATGGCATATTCAAAACCAACCTTTTCCCCCCCATATCCTACCACTGCCATGGTGTTTAGTAACGTCCAGTCCGGTAACATTATAGTGGAGATCGACAATATAGACCATGTTTTCTTTTCTGGTGGCTCCTTAAATTTGATGACTGAGAGAATTGTTTTCCACACCGCGTGCAGCAGTACGGCTTCTCTCCTGTGTGAGTTCTCTTATGCAAGACCAGTGTCTGCAACCTGGCAAACTTCATATTACAGACTGTGCAGATGTGGTCTTTCTGTCCTGTGTGTACTGTTCGGTGAAGCTGGAGGTGCCCTTGCTGTTTAAACCCTTTCCCACAGAGGTCACAGGTGAAAGGTGTCTCCCCAGTGTGGAGTCTCATATGCTGACGAATATGAGTCAGCTGAGTGAAACTCTTTTTACATTCCGTGCAAGAGTACGGTTTCTCTCCTGTGTGTATTCTCCGATGGGCTTTGAGTGCATTACGTCTGGCAAAACTCTTCCCACAGTCCGGACAGGAGAAAGGTTTTTCACCTGTGTGTACACGTCTGTGTTCCAAAAGGTTATGAGAATGAGCAAATACTCTGCCACAATCAGAGCAGTGGTGCGGCCTCTCTTTGGTGTGGAGACGCTTGTGGCTTTGTAAACCCCCAGAACTTATGAAAGTCATGTTGCAATCGCTGCACTGGTACGGTTTATCACCACTATGGCGTCTCTGATGGATTTTCAGCGCTGCACTCTGAGTGAAACTCTCTCCACACTCTGTGCACGAATATGGCTTTTCCCCAGTGTGGGTTCTCATGTGAACATTTCGTTGGGAGGAAGTGACAAACCTCTTGAGGCACTCAGAACACTCAAAGGGTTTCTCTCCAGTGTGAATTCTCATATGCGTCTCTAATGTTGCTGATTGGTTGAAACTTAGGCCGCAGTGAGAGCAGGTGTGGGCCTTTTCACCTGTGTGGATGAATTTGTGGGTTTTCAGGGACTGAGCACTGCTGAAACTTTTCA
Organism: Sardinella longiceps; assembly: GCA_027497455.2. NCBI lineage: Eukaryota > Metazoa > Chordata > Actinopteri > Clupeiformes > Clupeidae > Sardinella > Sardinella longiceps. The sequence continues at coordinate 2,240 of JAODXP020001608.1, read as the reverse complement.
AACACTGGTTGCAGTTGAAGCGCTTCTTCTGCTCTACGATGCCCCTGTACTGATGACCTTTTGAGGCATTTACACTCCTTTTGCTCTTTGTGCTTTGATGCACAGGATCTTCCGTCTGTAGTTTGTCTGTCTTCTTGGGAGTTACCTTTCCTTCCAAAGTCATGTGACGTGTTCTTGACACTCCCAGATCGTCATTGATGACTGGTTTCCCATCATCACTCCACAGGTCTTGGGAACATGAAAAAGAAAAAAATATTAACACAAGTCACTTGTCTCTTACCTTACTGCTCAATTATATTCAGACAAAATAATAAAATAAACGTGAAGATTAAAGGTACATTCCAGTATTTAACACTGGTGGCCCCTTTTTCTGAGGTGTCTAGGCTGAAATCCTGTAGAACATTGATTCTCAAACTGGGGTCCGGGGAACCCCAGGGGTCTGCGGCATATGGCCAGGGGGTCCGTGGAAAAGACCTGCAGAAAACCACTTCTGTCATATTTTGCCATGCAATTGCATTTAAAACTGTTGCATATGAAAGAACAATACTGTAGCTATAATGTTTTTTGCGATTAAGAGGGGTCCTCAAAAAAAATTTGGCTCCTTGACGGTTCCCCGGCCGGATAAAGTTTGTGAACCCCTGCTGTAGAATGATTGCTGGGCCATGACCATTCACCCTTCACTTTGTACATGGATCTGGGACCTATATGAACTGTAGAGGTTGGAAACGATTGAATCTGATTTCACCCCAATCACTAATGTTTTCTCGTGACGTAACCTATGTTACCGGTATGTGTGAAGTAGCTACGGCACAACAGAAGAAGCCAGATATAATCTCTCCACTCCCGCCTACTTTGATAACTGCTCGCTAATTGGCTCTGTGTGGATGTGGTCACTCTGAACGAGGCCAATGGCTGGAATCATGCATTGAAACGTAAAAAAACGCGTTTTTTTTACATTTTAATGCATGATCTGATCTAAACCAGCACCCAACGACGTAGTAATTTAGTGAGTAGAGCGCACCCATCACCCCAATGGCTGGAATCCCAATTGTGGAGGGAGTGGAATCAGACGGAAGTATGAGGAAGGCAAGGCCAGACAAATAGAATGTTTGACTTCGAAATTTTGCTTATTGCTCCTGTCTCAGCTCTCTGGCTCATTTACGATCTCCCCTAGCCTGACACGCCAGACTATAACATGAATGTATAGTCTGGAGACGAGTGATAGACCCCAGAGTAAAACTGCTAAAAATAATCAGCGCGACTAGCAACTAACAAGCGATTTAAATAACGCTAAGCCCGCCCATCTAGAATTCTAGGCTAGATCTCCCCATAGGTAGTGGAGTAATACCGACAAGACAGAAAGGAAACTAAGCAATATCAAGTGGTAGGGAGTGTGCCATGATTCACATTCAAAAAAGGAGCAGAACTTCATACACAGTTGTGAATGAGGTATCTGAAAAATTTGTTTCTGAATTTACAACCAACAAGAACTATTTAATGACACATGAATTGTCTTTCAAGTAGGATAATTGTTTGTTTTTCTTTTAGTAATTGGAGGTAAAAGATGCCACTGTGCTTAATGTATTGGGCATGTTTATCCCTACTAATTTTGCTGAAGTCATGAAGCCACTGTTGTCTACGTTGTTGCCTGAGCATAAAACCAACCTTCTTCCCCTCTGGAATAACCGGTGTAGGATCCATTTGTTATTCACCTTATTCCACGGGCAAACATGGGCGCTGCCATGACGATTGTCATTCAACATCCGGTCTAGCAACGCATTGACTTAGCGTTGTTATATTTGGTGTTTTAACAGTCTAATATAAGTGATCTTACTATGAAGTTGTGCTCACTATATCCATCAATAAAGTTAAAACAATTCGTCACCAGATAAAAAATGATGTTTTCAGCAGTAAAAACGGTGTTTCTACGGCTACAATAAGGAGTTTTGAGATTGTGGTATTTCATGAAAATTACGTTGATTTGAATGAGAGGCAGCGTATAACAGAAGTTCCAAGACAATCGGAGGGCAAACGCGGAAGATAAAAAGACAAAAAGGGGCGGGGCTGCATAAGGTGAATAACAACCTGTTAAAATGCACCAGAATGTAGGAAATTGTATCGTATCAAAAAAATTTAAATTCCTGGCAGAGAACCACCCAGACCCCTGTTCATATTGCATGGTGCACTATGAAAATCTCCCAGTGAGTGAGCATAGTCAACCATTTTTGACCTCTGTATTT
>JAODXP020001607.1:0-7500 GCA_027497455.2 Sardinella longiceps | reverse complement strand
CATAAAGGAGGGTTGGTTCACCTTTTATTTTGAGACCAGAACGTCAATGAAGCAGCCGTCAGCAGAGTGGATGAGATGCAGTCAAGTGAATCAGCATAGGACTGAACGAAAGAGAGAGACAGGGAGAGGCAGAGAGGGAGAGAGAGAGAAATGGAGAGATGGAGTGAGAGAGGGATGGAGAGAGGGAGAGAAAGGAATGGACAGAAAGACTGATGAGAATCATTGAGTTCTCTTTTGAGTCATGTGACATTTTCAGGTCATACGCATCATCACACGCATCATGGCACTGTCGAGCAAATCTCCTCCCATGATTCAATTTGTTTGTTTGTTTATTTTATTAGTGTGAGTGTTTATCTTGTGGGATGGACAGCGCCATTAATGAAGCTGCTTTATCTGTGCCTGCTGAGCTGGAAAAACCTTCATTAGCGCAGAGGAGGGGAGAGCAGAGCAGATCAGCTCCCTTTCAAACCAGCACTGAAGGCTGCCTGCCTGCCTGCCATAATGCCTAGCATAGCGTAGCCTAGCATAGCGTAGCCTAGCATAGTGTAGTGAGGCCTTATCCATGGCCATTTATCAGCAGGTAAGGAGCTGTCTGCGTGCACACACACACACACACACACACACACATACATACACGGCCCCTCTCAGATATGTGGAGCTAATTGCAATAATCACTGCTAGTGGGTTGAAAGGCTTACTTAAGGCATATAGTTCAAAAGGACTTGTCAAAAAAGACTTTTATTCAACAGATGTACTGTAGGCCCGCAGACAGGTGAGCTGTGTCTGTATATGAATAATTGACTCATCATAATTATCTACTCTGTCCTGCCTCTGGATTCCTCTCTGGCTCAAGTTGAAGTGGAGTTTGAATAGTTTGAAGAGTTAGCTCAGTAAGCACAGCTAGCCATGTTGATAGAGCTACAGGAGTTAACACAGTTAACATAGCTGTGAGAATTAGCGTAGTTGCAGGAGTTAGCACAGTTAGCATAGCTATAAGAATTAGCACAGTTGCAGGAGTTAAGACAGTTAGCATAGCTATGAGAATTAGCCCAGCTACAGGTGTTACATGTAACACAGTTAGCACAGCTGCGAGAAAATAGCACAGCTGTAGGAGTTAAAACCTTTAGCATAGCTATGAGAATTAGCACAGCTACTGGAGTTAGCACAGTTAGCACAGCTATGAGAAATAATACTGCTGAAGGAGTTAGCACAGTTAGCACAGCTATGAGAATTAGCACAGCTACTGGAGTCAGCACAGTTAGCACAGCTATGAGAAATAATACTGCTGAAGGAGTTAGCACAGTTAGCACAGCTATGAGAATTAGCACAGCTACAGGAGTTAACATAGTTAGCACAGCTGTGAGAAAAAATACTGCTGAAGGAGTTAGCACAGTTAGCACAGCTATGAGAATTAGCACAGCTACATGAGTTACAGTAATAGCTATGAGAGTTGGCCAAACTATGCTCTGTTGTACAATGGAAAAAAGTGTCCTTCCCAATACATAAAGCTCTCTGAAGCAGTTAGCATAGAGTGTGTGCAGCTACATTAGGCTAGCTCTCTGAGGAGTGGGTTATTGATGGGTGGGTTACTAATGGTTAGCGTAGTGTGTGTGTGTGTGTAGCTAGGCTAGCTCTCTGAGGAGATGTAGCTCCCAGGATGTCATCTCCATTAGGCCCCCCCACCCCCCAACAGCCCTCTGGCCTGCTCCGCTCTTCAGGGGTGTGTGTGTGTGTGTGTATTTGTGTGTGTGTGTCTACTGATGTGAGATATACACACACACACACACACACACACACACACACTCCGCTTTCCAGGGGTGACTTCAAACCAAGACTTTCGTTAGCACAAGTGCCAGCACCCCTCACACACACACACACACACACACACACACACACACACACACACCCCTTCCGCTCCGCTCGGCAGATAAATTATTAATCTCAGCCTAATGTTATGCAGAAAATAAAATGTTTTGAGTCTCATTGCAATTTGCCATGTGCTTCCGACGCCGCCTCTTAATTGTGCCTTCCAGTCGGAGGCCGAGATGGAGCCTCACTTCTGAAGTAATCCCATCTGAGGGTGTGTGTGCGTGTGTGTGTGTGTGTGTGTGTGTGAGTGAGTCTGTATCTCTAATTCACCCTCCCCATCATCTGCTTCTGAAGCCTCACAGAGGTAAAGAACTGGATGAGTGAGGTGTGTGTGTGTGTGTGTGTGTGTGTGTGTGTGTGTGTGTGTGTGTGTGTATTGGGGCCAGAAATACCAATTCAAAGCCTCTCTTTGTCCCACTCCCCTTTTATTAGAGTGAAATTCATTCTGGCCTTTGAAAGCACCATTCTTGTGTGTGTGTGTGTGTGTGTGTGTGTGTGTGTGTGTGTGTGTGTGTGTGTGTGCCCATTCTAATTTATGGTGAAACGCAGCAGCATTGGATTTACTTGTCAAGAGTCAATCAGGGGAGGAGGGAGAGAGTGCAGAGAGGGAGAGAGAGAGAGAGAGAGAGAGGAGAGAAGTGGAGAGAGAGAGAGAGAGAGGGAGAGAGAAGTGCAGAGAGGGAGAGAGAGAGAGAGAGAGAGAGAGAGAGAGAGAAGAGTGCAGAGAGAGAGAGAGAGAGAGTGGAGAGAGAGAGAAGAGTGCAGAGAGAGAGAGAGGGAGAGAGAGAGAGAGAGAGAGAGAGAGAGAGAGAGAGAGAGAGAGAGAGAGAGAGAGAGAGAGAGAGAGAGGGAGAGAGAGAGAGAGAGAGTAGAGAGAGAGAGAGAGAGAGAGAGAGGGAGAGAAGTGGAGAGAGAGAGAGAGAGAGAGAGAGAGAGAGAACACCTTTCCCGATGCACGAGTGGTCATCTCAGCACTACTGCCACCACCCCACATCATCCACAGCATCAATGCAGAAATCTACAGAGGATGCGCAGGCCTTCCTAATGTGCACATGGCACATCACCCCTCCATCAGCTTAAGGGATATGTATGACGGGATCCACTTGCACAAAGACAGGGTAGGACCCTTTGCAAAATCCCTTAAAGACTGTGCCCTCAATCGCAACACTGCCTATACTCCACCACCCATCTACGCTACCCCACCAGCACCATTTCCACGCACTCAAAATGCCCAACATATATCGGTGAACAGACCAGGAGCCCGCCACAGCCCACCCATGAACCATGCGAGGAGAACAACACACCCACCCCACCAGGAGAAGGCAACCAGAGTGCCACCACAGAAGAAGCCCCCCCTGAAGGAAAGGCCTCAGAGCTACGCTGATGCAGTAGCTCAACCAGTTATGTCTGCCAAACCCACAGAACTGGCAGAAATCAAAGACATACTGCACCTGTTATGCAGTAGACTTTTTGGCGACAGGTAATGCCCACCACCCCCCCCCTCCCCCCCCCCCTCCCCCATGCATTCCCATTCGCATCATCACCTATTGAACCCTACCTCCGATGCCACACCCCTCACCACACCCCACCACCTACCCCATTCCCTCACCCGCCAGGGAAAGCAAAGGGGAAAAAAAAAAAAAAAAAACATTGAAATACTCTTTGTATTGGCCATATGTTTGTTAGAAATGTTACATGTTACTAGTTCTTCTGAAATGTAGCTAAGTAATCACTTGAACCTCTCACTATTATTCACTTTATCTAATCTGCTCCTATGAAAATGTCCAGATATATGAAAATGAGTTCATTCTATGTAAGTTGTTGGAACATCCAAGGACTAAACTCTTCAACTTTTGGAACTAAGAGTACTCATCCTGAGTTTCTAAATAGTATTAAGAATGTAGATATTCTTATCCTCATAGAAACTTGGTGCAGAAACAGAAACACCTACCCACTGTCCCGAGGGATACAATGAAATTGTAATTCCCTCCCTTAAAAACAGCAATGTGCGTCATGGCAGAGACTCTGGTGGAATTTTGGTCTGGTATAAAGAGAAATTCAACAAGTGCATCTCCATAGTACAAACTGGCAAAACACATTGTTGGTTAAAATTGCAAAAAAATATGGGTATATCAGTAAATGATATATATCTATGTGCCATTTATATCCCCCCCATAGACTCCCCTTACTTTGAAGAGGAATACATTAATAATCTCTACACAGATATCAGCCATTTCCAGGCCCAGGGGAATGTGCTGCTGTGTGGAGACCTAAATGCCAGAACTGGAAACGAACCAGACTTTGTAGACCCACAAGGTAATAACCATGTATTTGACCAAGCCAATCTTCACTTCACACCAGAATTGCCCATGAGGAACAGCCTTGACGACACTATCAATAAGAATGGAAAAGAGTTAGTGCACCTCTGTCGAGCCTTAGGTCTGTATATGCTTAATGGCAGGATCAGAGGGGACTCTTTAGGGAGGTTCACATGTTGTTCAGCTCTTGGAGCTAGTGTAGTTGATTACGCAATCACTGACATGGACCCTACCCACTTCAAAGCATTCACTGTCAGGCAACAGACTCCACTATCCGATCATAACCAGACTAATATTTTCCTTAACATCTTAAAACAGCTCAAAACTGAGCCTAGTAAGATGTCCACACTCAATGCCCTGTATAAATGGACTCAAGAAAGTCCAAAGAATTTTAATAATGCCCTAAATTCAACAGAATTAAAAATATGCATTAAATCTTATAATGATAAATCCTTTGAAGCCAACAAAGAGGATGTCAACAAAGCCACCCATGAATTAAATGACATATTCCTTAGGGCACTAAATGCAGCTGGCATACGAAAGTTTCATAAAAGAAAGAGAAATACAAAAAATGATGAAAAATGGTTTGATAATGAATGTAAGGCAATAAGGAAAACACTGAGACATCTTTCAAACCAAAAACACCATGAACCTGAAAACATATGCATTAGAAAAGAATATCATGATACACTGAAACACTACAAACAGACACTAAGACAGAAAAAACATAACTTTATGAATTCAACTCTCTATAAAATTGAAGAATCAATAAAAAATAATCAGTTCTGGGAGATGTGGAATAATTTGAGTAGAACCAAATCACAAAATCTTTCTATCCAAAATGGTGAAATCTGGAAAAATCATTTTGAAAATTTATACAAGGAAATTCAACCTGAAGAACTACATTCTAACTACAAAATAATAAAGGAAAAATTGCAATCTTATGAAAATGCCATCAAAGATAATCAAAATCCAATTGATTTCCCAATTTCACAATTCGAACTAGAATCCAAAATTAAAAAATTGAAAACTAACAAATCCTGCGGCCCTGATAACATCAGAGGGGAGATGCTAAAAAACAGCACCCCTGAATTACAAAGGGCAATACTCAAATTATTCAACCTCTCCTTAAGTTCGGGCTGTTTTCCTGACATCTGGAGCCATGGATACATCACACCTATATACAAGAGTGGAGATAAATTGGATCCTAATAATTTCAGAGGCATTTGTGTGAACAGTAGTCTGGGGAAGGTATTTAGTAGTATTCTTAATGACCGTATTGTAGCCTTCCTTATGGAGCACAATGTCCTGAGTAAAAGTCAAATTGGATTCCTCCCAAACTACCGCACTACAGACCATATTTACACCCTACACACCCTAATAAACAAACATGTACACCAAACCAAAAAAGGGAAAATATTTGGATGTTTTGTTGATTTCAAAAAAGCATTTGATTCTATTTGGCATGAAGGATTATACTATAAACTTTTGCAAAATGGTGTAGGGGGTAAAGCCTATCAACTAATAAAAGACATGTATTCGGAAAACAAAAATGCTGTAAAAATTGGCAACAAAGTAACAGAACCCTTCACTCAGAAAAGAGGAGTGAGGCAGGGCTGTAGCCTTAGTCCGACATTGTTCAACATTTACATTAATGAGTTAGCGGTGCAGTTGGAACAGTCTACAGCCCCAGGCCTCACCCTACATGATAAGAAATTAAATTCCTCCTCTACGCAGATGACCTGGTGCTGCTGTCTCCCACTGCACAGGGGCTACAGCAGCATCTGGACCTGCTAGAGAATTACTGTCAGCACTGGGCCCTGACAGTAAACCTAAAAAAGACAAATATTATGATATTCCAGAAGAAGCCCAGATGTCAGGAACACAGATACCATTTCAATCTAGGTAGCACCGCCCTAGATCACACGATGCAGTACACTTACCTTGGCTTGACCATGACTGCATCAGGGAGTTTCAGCATGGCAGTGAATGAACTCAAAGAAAAAGCTCGCAGAGCTCTATATGCAATTAAAAGAAATGCTTGGAACATAAATATACCTATTCGAATTTGGTGCAAAATATTTGACTCTATAATCCAGCCTATTGCGCTCTATGGAAGTGAGGTATGGGGTCCACTCAGTGAGCACAGCTACACTAGATGGGACAAGCATCCTGTAGAGGCCCTGCATGCAGAATTCTGTCGACTGATTTTAAAAATTCAAAAGAAAACACCAACCAATGCATGTAGGGCAGAATTAGGCAGATTCCCATTGGCTATTAATATACAAAAAAGAGCTCTCAAATTCTGGATGCATCTACAAAGAAGTCCCATAGACACGCTACACTATAAGGCAATAAAAACCCAAGATCTGAACCCTGAAAAGAGTCCTCTAAGTCAGCTTGCACTGAGACTAACTAATCCCCCCCTAACAAATACTAACAACTCCTCTCAGGCAAGCACTGCTTTCAAATTAAACATCAACCAAATCACCAAAGAATCTAAAGAAAAATATTTGGAACATTGGCAAAATGAGACAAAATCCCAAAGTAAATTAGAATGTTATCGGACCATTAAATCTGAATACAAATTAGAGGAATATCTCTTTACTGTCAGAGATACAAAGCAGAGACAGATTCTGACCAAATACAGACTCAGCGACCACAACCTTGCCATTGAAAGGGGCCGACTCAAAAAGTCTTGGTTACCAAGAGAGCAAAGGGTATGTGGTCACTGCATGACAGGTGAGGTCGAGACAGAGGTGCACTTTCTACTTCATTGTGAGAAATACAAGGATATCCGAAATATTTATTTTGAAAAATTTGCAGACGAAATCCCAGGATTCCAAAATTTAGGAGAATGCGAGATACTATCTGTCTTACTTGGACAGCAAAGTCAAACAGCAAATCTTGCTGCCAGATTTATATTTGAATGCCACAAAGCAAGGGACAGTGGTTAGGTACCACCAAAACACTCACACGCATACACACCACAAAGACACATACCCATAGACATGCATGCATGTGAGAGAGAGACAACTCTGTCTCACATACATGCGCGCACACACACAAACTCACACACACACCCACCACACTCACACACACACACACACACACACACACACACACACACACACACACACACACACACACACACACACACACACACAATCAGTTTAACTGTTGACAATCTAAAGTGTACATGTTTGTCATTCTTTGTACCCTACTGTACTTTATTTTATACATGTAAACTTATGCTATGCTTTGGCAATGCAAAAAATATTTGTCATGCCAATAAAGCTTGATTGAATTGAAT
>JAODXP020001605.1:0-25281 GCA_027497455.2 Sardinella longiceps | reverse complement strand
AACAAAAAGAGCTCTCCTGCCGCGAGGACCCAGGGCGCCTATACATAGTCCTGATTGAAATGTTTAGGTGACCTAATCAATGCCCTTCCTAATCCCTAATTAGTGACGCCACCCAAGCAAAGTGAAATGAGTGAGTTAGAGCAAGAGGAGGCAGGAGAACTCAGCCAAAATAAATAAAACTGTAGACACCCCATGACCCTAAACATGGCCCACCCGCTACAACCCTATACATTGCATCCCGAGTCCACTACACCTTATGGCCTAATGTCTTTAGATGTCCCTTTACCATCCTGTGACCTACTGGGAGGGGTAAATAAGACAGGTACAGTATAAGACACTTGTAATTATAGTACTGGTAATAATGTGGTATTAAATATTTGGTGAAGTGAATTCGGGGTTCCTAGACATGTTGCCATTGAGGATCTGCAAGTGTGTTGGGTGTGTGTGTGCACAAGGTGCAGTATATGTAAGTAGTTAAGTATGAGTATACAGTATGTGTCGTGCGTCTGTCTGTGTGTGGTGCAATGTGTTAAGATGTTTTCATGAGTGATGAGGATTGATTGAATGAGTGCTAAGTCAGTAGTGAGAGTCCTGAGGTAGGATGTGTTAAGTGCTGAGGACTGAATGTGTGTTAAATCAGTATAGTAACATAACAAAAACCAATGTTTGATGATGTGATGTACTTTGTGTACGACCAACCAACCAGAATTTTGTGAGGTTTGTTTGATTTGTACAATCAAACGGCCTATAAACCCCAGTCTCTGACACAGTGTGCGTGTGGAGGTTCTGAGCAAAATTGAAAGTACATGGGATTGATAGGTCCATTTCAAGAAGATCCTCTAGATGTTGGCGAGAGACCACCAACTTTGGAGCGCCCCTTTCCCCCTCTCCTCTGTCCAACTCAATGCTGGTTCTTCTCTCATCGATTTCATTCAAAAAGACCTTCAAGGACCTGAAGGGGAGAGGGAGACAACATATTGATCAATGTCAAGTGACAAGATAGTTACATTAGTTACATTTCACAATATTAGCTACATAGTTACATTTCACAATATTTATTGTACCTAGAATGAGCAGGACACTTTGGAGATCATGATATAATGTTCAAAACATATTTGTTGGAGGCAAACTGTAATTATCTTCTTAACAACTGAGTTAATATGATACTTAAAAGAAAGGTGGGAGTCAAGCCAAAGGCCTAAATACTTAAATTCATTAACCTTCTCAAGTATTGTACCATCTAAAAATTTAACATTGGGAGCATTGCACTGATTTAGATGTACAGACCTAGCAGTAAAGAGCATGCAGTATGACTTTTTTTTATTTAATAGAAGTCGATTGGCTGAGAACCACTCTTGTATAGCATTGAAGTCTTTTTGTAGTGAAGTCTGAATATCATCAGTGTTATGTTTTGATGTATAGATAACTGTGTCGTCTGCATATAATAGTATCTTACTGTCTGAACAAATTTGAGGAAGATCGTTTATAAAAATGGAGAACAAAAGTGGCCCTAGGGAAGACCCTTGAGGGACACCCTTCTCCATTATTACAGGCTGAGAGAGAGCACCATTATAGAGCACACTCTGCTGTCCAGGGGCGATTCTAGGTTCTGAACTTTAGGGGGCTTAGCCCCCAGAGTTGATAGAGGCTCCTGGTTTGAACATCATGCTTTCCAATGCTTAGATCTACGCAATTTTAATCATAACAACCAGCTACGAAATCGATCCAACCACAAGCACTGACATGCAGCCCCCGTAATGTTGTCACTTCATAAGACCTAAATAATGTTTGTAAAAACTTGTATGCAGAGGTGCCATCACATGTTTTAAAGTAGTGTTGGCAAATTGTCATGGTGATTAGCCTAAAATGTGTTAGACGTAGGCCTACAGTAGGCTCATTATAAATGCTGGTCATACTGGTGGAGGAGGAATTGGGTTTTTCATGGACATCATATTGCTAATGTCACAGAATAGGACTACCCAGCAGTTGTGAATCAAAGATGGTTTATTTGTTTGTTAAAGTATGGTAGACTTACTGGGGGGATTAGTTAGAAGTTTTTTCCTGCATTTTGGTACATTTTAACAGGTTATTATAGCCTATATAGGCTATATTTTTAAATTATCCTATTACTTTAGCACTTCATGTGAGATTTGAAGTTTGATGTTGCACTAAAAAGTAGTATTGCCGGGGCAATACTGGCAATACTGAGGATGACAGCCCTGCTTGAATGATATGTTCAGCTCCATGGCAATAGTAAGTAAGAATAATACAAGGCCTACTGTATTATTTTGGTGAAATGTGAATGATAAGGGAAAACTTCACTCTAGGAGCATTAGATTCTTTGCTACTGTAATTGTCATTGGCTCTCTGTAAATCAAACATAGGCTTCATTCTTGAAATGGAATTATAGAAAAATCCATCTAGATTCTTTCCAGCGTATCAGTTCACTGATTAATATACCGCTCCACCCACCTCACAAACGTGATACCAATTTGACAAAGTACTATAGCGAATTCGATCATCATTTCCAAATAATGTCACTTATACTTATGTAAATATGCTTGACAAATAGTGGAATTATAGATGTCATGGGCAAATTTACCTTACAAAAGGCATGGACAAAGTTGCATGATGCTATTATTGAGTTCACAGGTTGTATTTCCCGCGATTGTTTCATGGATAATGACAAAGATAAAGTTTTCTAGATCTTACTTGGATACCTCCAGATGTAAAAATTCTCAAAAGAGAAGGGGGATACCTTAGCCTGATCGTCCATTCGGAGGAGGACCTAACCAATGTGTTGGAAAATCACAGAAGAGCCACACTAACGTCTTTCAACAGATGGTATTGAATTAATTATGATCTCTCTCTCGCTCTCACTCTCTCTCTCACACACACATTATATATGTATATATACTGTATATCATAAGTTGTCAGTAGTTTATAGAATGAAACAACAATGTTCATTTTACTGACACAAAATTCTGACCCGTCTGGCCATTCTCCTCTGACCTCTGCCAACAAGGCATTTTTGCACACAGAGCCGCCACTCACTGTATATTTTTTCTTTTTTTTGGATCATTCTTCGTAAACCCAAGAGATGGCTGTGTGTGAATATCCCAGTAGATCACTACTTTCTGAAATACTCAAATCAAGCCTTTTCAGCACCAACAGCCATGCCATGTTCAAAGTCATTTAAATAACCTTTCCTCCCCATTATGATGCTCAGTTTGAACTGGATCAGATCATCTCGATCATGTCTACATGCATAAATGCATTGAGTTGCCACCATGTGAATGGCTGATCAGAAATTTGCCTCAATGAACAGTTGTAGCAGGTGTTCCTATTAAATTGGCCGGTGAATATAGTGGTATATAGTGGTATATAGTATACCATACAATGTAGACAATTTGAGATATAAGCTTATGACATGTTATTGTATTGTTGTATTTGCCAAACATGGCTATGATTCTAACATTGTTGCTAGGTCTTCCAGGGCAAAGGGCGAGGACAAGGCAAGGGTGCTGTGGCAAGTGGAGGACTATTGTGAGAATGTGCCTCTGTGTGTGACGAGGAGAGTTATTAGGGACTGCGAACATGGAAAGGCATGCCAGAAAAAAACGACGACTGAGGTAAATTGATTATAGGTGTCCGCACAAAATGTTCTTGTACTTATTACAACCATCAACTTTTACTTATGTTGTGTCTTTGTCAATCATTGCAGAAGGATTTTACTGAGCACCGATACACCAAAAAGAAGTTCCATTTGCAAAGTGGGAAGAAGGTTGACTGCCCGGCAAAAATATTTATCAGATATGTGAAGAGGTGAGCTCCTTTGCTATGTTTATGTGTGTTGTATTTTATTGTAAGTTAAGAAAAGAGTTGTTTTCACAAAAGTGGACACAGTGATGAGCTGTTAACATGGGTGTTTGTACTTCAGGTTTGATACATTCAGTGTGAAGGAGGATCCCAGCAGAGTGAATAAGGAAAATGCAATGAAAAGTCTCAAGGAAGAATTGGTTACAGGAAGTCCGCCAGCATCAACATTCATCCATGTGAGGATTCCATTGGTTGAAGCCCACCAGAACCATATCACTGATGAGGGCTGCTGCTTTGGGAGGAAGATTCACCCCAAAGTGCGAGAGAAAATCTATGAAGTTGCCTTTGTTAAAACAGCGTTAAAACAATTTGTGTTGAAGGATATGTGCAATCAAGACCAACAGAAGCCTTACGCAGAGGACCAGGCCTACTTCCCCACAAATTCAACAATCCTTAGCCACATACACCTTGCCTTAGTTGCAGGTTGGTACTCTGCTCTCGACCAGGAGAACCTGGAGAAAAAAATTGCTCAATGGGAGGAGGAGGATCAGGGTGATGTGTTTTACTTAAGGAAGTGCACTGTTGGAGAAGATGGGCAATCAGGCTAGGCTCCTCAAAAGATGTGGAGAAATGTTTTTACTAGACGCAACATACAAGACATCTAAATATTCGTTACCTCTCTTTTTTTGGCTGTAAGGACAAATGTTCGTTATAAACCTGTTGCAGAGTTCATATGTGAGAACGAAACAACGAATTCAATCGCAGAGGCACTTGAACTCTTAAAGAGATGGAACCCAGAGTGGAAACCAAGATACTTCATGACAGATTATAGGTGAGGGAACCACAGCCTAATGTTAACTGATAAAAGGTTCTATTTTTTCCAACTTTGTTTTTTCTTTGTCCTACACTATTCTGCCCTTTCAAGGCAAAGTACTACATGTTTTGTGAAAAGGCTGAAACTGGTCTCCATTACACCTCCTTTGTCTTGTGTCAAAACCTAAGAATTATTACTGTTACTGTTATCATTACAGTGAACAAGAAATCCAGTCCATTGCCAGGGTATTTCCAACAGCGGCGACACACCTGTGCACCTTCCACCGGGAACAAGCTTGGCTCAGGTGGACAAAAGACGGTATGATACTAAATTAGTTAAAAAATGTGATAAATGTGTTATGGACATGGATATGGTGATGAGAGAATGCAGATTAGTATTATTGCTTTGCATATTGTATGTCTTACCATTTCGCTCTGCTATAATACCAATTAGTGTTCTGTACCACGGAGCCTGTCTTATAAGCTTCACTTGGAGACCCTTTTTCTCCATGCCAATCAACCTTGTTTTGTCACATGTAAGTGAAAGCTTAATAATGGTGCGAACAAAGAAAATGAATTTATTCATTCAGTCATTGTGCTTTTAGGGAAGAATAGTCTTGATGACAGGGAACAGGTACAGCTGTTGAATCTTCTTTGTAGCATTGCATGGGCCAGAACAGAGGAGAGCTGCTTGGTAGCAATAGAAAGTTTGAGGAAAAGTAGCATCTACAAAGACAGTGAAAAAGTGAGGACATATGTCGAACAGAGGTGGATTTCCATCAAAGAGGTGAAGTTGTGAACTGTAAGGTTTAGCTAGGCTTATGTTTGGAGGGAAGATCAGTCATGTCTGACAGTATAGCAGCATGTATGTGCACTCATTCCTGCCTTAAGTATTTGGTTGGATGCTAACTTCTTTGTATCAGCCCAAATGGGTTGTTTTTTGGCAGTGGTAGCTTTTTTGTGTTGTAAAATTATTACGTGTCCTTCTGGTCCCATTTCAGAAATGGTGCAGAGCTTATGCTCCTGATGGCTTCCATGTATCAGTGACTACAAACAATGGAGTGGAAACCATAGATTTTTTTTTGAAGCTCTCTGGTACTGGTACTGTGACCTCACTCATTGAGACCATTGTGAAAGATTTCGTACCAGAAAAAAATGCAACACTATGAGAGTCTCAATTACTGGTACAAAGCCAACCATAATGTAACCCCTTTCTAACGGGTTCTAACAACCCAGCACTGAAGAGTTACACTAAACACAATAGACAACAGTGGCGCAACAGGATCCTATAGGTTCTCAGCGGTTGAGTGGTGAACTGGCTGAAATTCCTGATACCATAAATGTACAAGATATTAATTATGACTAATATAAATAATAATTTCAATAGCGCGGTGCCTCCACTGGGGAAATACTACACTTACCTCAAAAGCTAGTGTTTGCGTATCTCCACAGAATAGTGTAACAGCTACGAAGGTGTGGTGAATGCAGTGTTTAAATACCAGCACATCCAAATAGGCTAAACCAAAATAATAAAAGCAGCCAATACACCAAAAGTATAATTAATTAATCAATAATGATTGTATTTATTAATAAGCAATAGGCTACTATTAATAGGAATGGATATACTTAAATGGCCAAAACAGGCCGGCAGTAAAACAGCAGGTAGCTACACAGACAGTAGAGGAAAGGGTGAAACAATTTCAACCCAGTAGCTATACCACATCAAACAGAACACAATTTAATACAAAGGATAAAGATAAAACATCAAAGTATCAAAATAAACAAAAGCGCGCTGTCGGGCCCGGTGGTGCACATAAGGTGGCAGCTCTCTGAGCTGCAGGCAGGGCAGCAACCGCTGCAATGCCCGGCTTTCCAATGGAGGCGCGAGGAAACGGATGTGGGTGCGTGTGTCAGTGTAAATGTGGGTCCGTTACTCACAATCCACCAGAGGCGATGCAGTCCCGCAGCAGAGGCTCCTTACTTGGGCTAGCTGTCGCTGGCTAGCTAGCTGAGACACCCAGAATCCTTGCTGACTGTCTCCCAACAGCCTGGGAATGACGTGGCGCTCCGGTGGGCCCAGCACACGGAGGGCAGACGAATCCCGGGGGACAGACGAGGCGGAGGCGCTCCGGTGGGCTCAGCACACGGAGGGCAGACGGTCCGGAGAAGGCAGCAGGTCCCAACGGGAGAGGCTAAACTAGCAGCGGCTAGCAGGGCAGCGCACACGTAGCGCACTTAGCAGTAAATAAAATAAACAACAAAAGAGAGAGAAACAGCTACCAAACACTCAGTGGAGTGAAGCTGGAGTCCCCGGTACACGTTGTTGCTATACTCAAGCTAGAATATGCCAATGCCGCACAGTAGACACGAAACAGACGACATGCAATACAAAAGTGACCTCTCTCCCTTCATGCGCAGACGGGACTGACACGAGCCTCTCGCTCGTGAGGTGATAGAATGTCCAGAGAGCTCGTGAATTCGCGGGCATTCGGCAAACATGAATTATAATTGGCTAATAACAAAATTCAAACAAAAATACAATGAATAGTTAAATATCATTGGTCTAAATTTACAGTGTGTCATAACACAGTAGCACAATCTTATAAACCACAATGCATTATGGTACATGTAGTTGATGAAGACAGAAATAAAATACAGTGGTATTTTAGAGGACCTTACACTCTCCCCCCACCAAAACAAACAGCATGCCCCCATGCTGGGTCACATACATCATAAGGTGAAAAGGAAAGCAAAGGCAAAACAACAAACAAAACCCAAAACAAACATGCCTAGTGTTGAAAACATGCTATGGGTGAAATGGTAGGAGAGGTGCATGGCATAAGGGATGGCCTGTGTGTGCATGTGCTACAAAGGGCCTGCGGAGAACACCACCAAGCATGAGAAGGCTGCATGGATGACACATGTGAAGCTACAACAATCTTGCTCTGCACTCCCAGCTTGCCATAAGTCAAGCGACTAGTAGGCACCCTATCCCTATATGACCTACGCACTAAGGGAAGACTGGATTCTGAGGCAGCTGCAGGGTCAGCTACAACGGGAGCATCAGGAGGACTACCATCCTGGTCTGCAGCTGCTAAATCCTCCTCTACCTCAGGGGACCTAAGTGGAGAGACAGGGAGTGCAGTGTTGAGTGGAGCTAACACAGTATGACTAGGTGTGGGCACAACCCTAGAGCTACCTAGACCTATAGTGGACACACACGGAGCTGGGGACTCTGGTACAAGTTGAGCAGGCTGAATGCAAGCAGAGGGAGGAGCGTGTTGCACAGAATCCTCAGCATAACAGCAATACTCAGACACAGAATCTAGAGAGCTACGACGCGTGGAGACACACGGAGCTGGGGACTCTGGTACAGGTCGAGCATGCTGCATGCAAACAGACGGAGGAGCGTTTTGCACAGCATCCTCAGCATAGCAGCCATACTCTGACTCAGAATCAGAAGAGCTACAACGCGCGGGCACTACAGGGGGCAACACTTCAGGCACACAAGCTCTACGCTTTCCCTTAGCCTTTTTGCGCTTCACAGCCCTCGGGCCCAGGGCTGGAGCGACGGAAACCACAGGACCTAACCTTACCTCCATAGGCTTCGCCTGTGCATGGCAAGAACGGAACAACTCTCTCACTAAGTGAGTGTTCGTGCCAAGCAAAATGGCTATACCCTCATTTGTTTTAGGGTCAGGACAAACAAGAGCCAAGACATTAACAACCTGAGGCACACCAGTAACTGCTTGAGTGAGCTCAATCCTTAGGGGCAAATATCCATCATATGGATATTTGTGAGAGCTCAAACCCCAGAGTTCCAAATTTTTCACTGGCTGCAGTGGCAAATGCTTCAGGTAGGCATCATAAAAGCTACGATACAGGATGGTAACCTCAGAACCACTATCCAGTAGAGCTTTAGCATAAATTCCTTCAATTAACAAAGGCACCTCAGCAGAGGGCCCCACTAAACCAGGTGGCAGCTGAGACTGGCTACAGGTAACCCTAGGTGAACAACCAGCAGAACGTGTTTTCCTCGCCTGAACTCTACACTGTCTCCTCAGTGGGCTCTTGAGAAATTTCCCCTGCTGCTTGACCCTATTAATTAGCTTCTGATTAACCAACCGCAAGTTCTCAGGGCGTGTGCACCGTGGCCTGGTGTGGCCATCTTCCCCACACTTAAAACAAAAGATGCCACACAAAGAAGAAGAGGCCGCAGGCTTCGGCCATCTTGAAGAAGCAGACTCTATGGACCTGGCTGAGGGAGTGCCTTCAGTGCTCTGGTCTACAACACACTGTGAGACTGATACTGAGGCAGGAGATACAGAATACTCTGTCACAAATCTTGCCACCAAAGACGCAAGCTCCCTGACTTCACTCTTCAAGCTATCCATAGCAGACATAGTCTCAGACACATTAGAAGAAGCATCAGAAGCCGGTGCAGAAGCATACAGAGCAGAAGCGGTGGCAGGACTAACAGGCAGTAAGCTACTCACTCCATTAAAAACCTGGCTAAGTTCCATGGTAAAAACTACACAGCAAAATAGCAATAGCTAAAATAGGGCAAACACTAAATAAACACAACTAGCTACTTGTTTCAGTATACAGGAAAATCCCAGCGGTCGCCTCCAAAATGTAACCCCTTTCTAACGGGTTCTAACAACCCAGCACTGAAGAGTTACACTAAACACAATAGACAACAGTGGCGCAACAGGATCCTATAGGTTCTCAGCGGTTGAGTGGTGAACTGGCTGAAATTCCTGATACCATAAATGTACAAGATATTAATTATGACTAATATAAATAATAATTTCAATAGCGCGGTGCCTCCACTGGGGAAATACTACACTTACCTCAAAAGCTAGTGTTTGCGTATCTCCACAGAATAGTGTAACAGCTACGAAGGTGTGGTGAATGCAGTGTTTAAATACCAGCACATCCAAATAGGCTAAACCAAAATAATAAAAGCAGCCAATACACCAAAAGTATAATTAATTAATCAATAATGATTGTATTTATTAATAAGCAATAGGCTACTATTAATAGGAATGGATATACTTAAATGGCCAAAACAGGCCGGCAGTAAAACAGCAGGTAGCTACACAGACAGTAGAGGAAAGGGTGAAACAATTTCAACCCAGTAGCTATACCACATCAAACAGGACACAATTTAATACAAAGGATAAAGATAAAACATCAAAGTATCAAAATAAACAAAAGCGCGCTGTCGGGGCCCGGTGGTGCACATAAGGTGGCAGCTCTCTGAGCTGCAGGCAGGGCAGCAACCGCTGCAATGCCCGGCTTTCCAATGGAGGCGCGAGGAAACGGATGTGGGTGCGTGTGTCAGTGTAAATGTGGGTCCGTTACTCACAATCCACCAGAGGCGATGCAGTCCCGCAGCAGAGGCTCCTTACTTGGGCTAGCTGTCGCTGGCTAGCTAGCTGAGACACCCAGAATCCTTGCTGACTGTCTCCCAACAGCCTGGGAATGACGTGGCGCTCCGGTGGGCCCAGCACACGGAGGGCAGACGAATCCCGGGGGACAGACGAGGCGGAGGCGCTCCGGTGGGCTCAGCACACGGAGGGCAGACGGTCCGGAGAAGGCAGCAGGTCCCAACGGGAGAGGCTAAACTAGCAGCGGCTAGCAGGGCAGCGCACACGTAGCGCACTTAGCAGTAAATAAAATAAACAACAAAAGAGAGAGAAACAGCTACCAAACACTCAGTGGAGTGAAGCTGGAGTCCCCGGTACACGTTGTTGCTATACTCAAGCTAGAATATGCCAATGCCGCACAGTAGACACGAAACAGACGACATGCAATACAAACGTGACCTCTCTCACTTCATGCGCAGACGGGACTGACACAAGCCTCTCGCTCGTGAGGTGATAGAATGTCCAGAGAGCTCGTGAATTCGCGGGCATTCGGCAAACATGAATTATAATTGGCTAATAACAAAATTCAAACAAAAATACAATGAATAGTTAAATATCATTGGTCTAAATTTACAGTGTGTCATAACACAGTAGCACAATCTTATAAACCACAATGCATTATGGTACATGTAGTTGATGAAGACAGAAATAAAATACAGTGGTATTTTAGAGGACCTTACAATAAGAACTACAAGACAGATGTACCGACCTTTCTGCAAAACCGGCCAAAACAGTTCATCCTACATTGTCTATGCAGCATCTCTGCAGCTAGCCATGTCCAGGAGATTGTACAGCAAAGGGATGGCATCTGACTCGTCAGGAGTGAAATTTCAAATGTTTTTTATTCTGTTGACCTCTCCAAGCCAAATTGTGAATGTGAAGCGTTTCAAACATCTTACTTGCCATGCAAGCACATTTTTTCAATTTTTGATAACACTCACCACTCCTGGCATTCCCTACCTCTTACCTACACTATGTCACCGTATCTTACACTTGACTGCTTTGAAGATGTTCAGAGTGGGGTTAGTGGATTCAGAGCCAGACGACGGCAGAGCGGTGAAGATCTAGCAGAGAACCATGCTCAGGACGAAGGGGGGATTAGCAGTGAAGATCTAGCAGAGAACCATGCTCAGGACGAAGGGGGATTAGCAGTGAAGATCTAGCAGAGAACCATGCTCAGGACGAAGGGGGATGAGCAGTGGAGATCTAGCAGAGAACCATGCTCAGGGCGAAGGGGGATGAGCAGTGAAGATCTAGCAGAGAACCATGCTCAGGACGAAGGGGGATGAGCAGTGAAGATCTAGCAGAGAACCATGCTCAGGACGAATGGGGAATGAGCAGTGAAGATCTAGCAGAGAACCATGCTCAAGACAAAGGGGGATGAGCAGTGGAGATCTAGCAGAGAACCATGCTCAAGACGAAGGGGGGATGAGCAGTGGAGATCTAGCAGAGAACCATGCTCAAGACGAAGGGGGATGAGCAGTGGAGATCTAGCAGAGAACCATGCTCAAGACGAAGGGGGATTAGCAGTGAAGATCTAGCAGAGAACCATGCTCAACACGAAGGGCGACAGAGCAGTGAAGATCTAGCAGAGAACCATGCTCAGGACGAAGGGCGACAGCACTGAAGATCTAGCAGAGAACCATGCTCAACACGAAGGGCGACAGAGCAGTGAAGATCTAGCAGAGAACCATGCTCAAGACGAAGGGCGACAGAGCAGTGAAGATCTAGTAGAGAACCATGCTCAACACGAAGGGGGATGAGCAGTGGAGATCTAGCAGAGAACCATGCTCAAGACGAAGGGGGGATTAGCAGTGAAGATCTAGCAGAGAACCATGCTCAAGACGAAGGGGGATGAGCAGTGGAGATCTAGCAGAGAACCATGCTCAAGACAAAGGGGGGATTAGCAGTGAAGATCTAGCAGAGAACCATGCTCAGGACGAAGGGCGACAGCACTGAAGATCTAGCAGAGAACCATGCTCAAGATGAAGGGGGATGAGCAGTGAAGATCTAGCAGAGAACCATGCTCAGGACGAAGGGGGAATGAGCACTGAAGATCTAGAAGAGAACCATGCTCAAGACCAGGGGTGGGCAATTATTTTGGTCGAAGGGCCACATTGGCGTTTAGATTTTCACTAATGGGCCGGGTGTTAAACGTCAACCGGTTGATGCCAGTAAATTGTCAAGTCTCAAACCAGTAGCCCCACTTTCTTCAGAGGACATGTTAACATGCAGGGTTAAAAGGGGGATTTGTATTTCATGACTACAACAAATTTGATAATTTAGGCCTATAACCTACGTCTCCTTGGCTAAAAGATAAATTATTCTACTTTGGGAAGGCTCCGCAGGCCGGATTAAATAGCTCAGCGGGCCGCATGTGGCCCCTGGGCCTTAGTTTGCCCAGGCCTGCTCAAGACGAAGGGGGATGAGCAGTGAAGATCTAGCAGAGAACCATGCTCAAGATGAAGGGGAAATGAGCACTGAAGGAAACATGTCTCGTATTAAAGCTGCGCAACTTAAAATGAGGGAACACCTGAAGATGCTCTCTGATGCCTCATATCTGTGTGAAGATCTGGAAATGCTAAACAAGTCAGCAGAAGCGCTGGATGTTTTAAGAAAATCATTTGAACAAAAGTGCAGACGAGAAAATGGCCTTGTTTTAAATAAGGAAAAGGAAGTTGTAATGAGAAGAGACTCCAAGGCTCTACGGGCTCTCCCAGTTGGTAAACGAAGCAAAGCAAAAAAAAGGAAATGGAGCTATGGTATGTTGTTTTTCTGCTGGATGTATTCAGTTTAAAAAATGTGAATGTGAACACAAACCTTGGTATGTCATTATTGTGCTGAATATCGTTTAAATGTTAATGTTAACTCAGTGCTCAAATTGTCCAAAAGGCAGAACATGACATCTTGTTCAATGTATGGCACATTGTGATCCCTAATTTTCCAGAATCCTTCATATGTTGCAGGATTCGATGAATCCCCAGCTTTGCGAAATGACAAAGGTTTGCCTGGTCTTCCAACAGAGGGTCAGAACAAGAAATGGACCCATGGTATGTATATTATTATGCTGGATACAGTATTTAGTTTCAATGCTTACGCATGCTTTTGCCTATTATAAAAAACAATAATAATATTGATGATGATGACGAACATCAACTTAACTTTCTGTCCATTTCGGTCCTATACATTGTAATGACATGTACACGTATTTGGATGAGGTCAGTAGCCTAATGAAGTCTGTGGTAATAATAATAATAATAATGCATTTTATTTATAATGCCCTTTATATCACGTAGATCTCAGAGGGCTACAGGTTAAAACTGGAATAGAAGGAGTAAAAAATAAAAGTTAAAAAAAAAAAATAAAATCAAATATTAAAAACAATTTATAAATAAGCATGTCTTTAGGGCCAAGGGATGGAGTCAGTAGTTGGAGTGGGATTAGAGTTCATAGAGATGGAGTCAGTAGTTGGAGTGGGATTAGAGTTCATTGGGTGTTGGTCGCCATTTAGGTAGTGGTCATCAGGGGGCCATCAGGCCAGTTCCATCACGGGCCTCAGAGAAAAGGGGAGGATCGTCCAACGGGTTTAGTCTTCTGGTAATCCCATGCATTAACTTTTAAAATGTAAAAGTGTGAAAGTAATCCTTTTAATTACAATTACATAATGTTATGTTTCAATGGAAGCAAATGCGATAAGTTCTAGCTTCTTTTTCCCAAAAATTAGTTGCTGACTAAGTTTGCTACTATTTTGGTTGCAATGCAACTTCCCGTTGGCAACCCACTAAGTTATCAACTATGCTTTTGGGAAACGGACGCCTGGTCTGCATATTTGCATAATATCAGAATAAGAACTTTACAATAAATACAATACTGTTGGCAAACTTAGCCTGGCGAATGGCAAACTAAAATCACAAGTGATATTTAGTCTGGAGACCTACCTATTGCATTTCTCGTAGCGGAAGCATCGTTTACAATTGTCCAGAGCCGTTTATTGGGCACTACGAATGTCTATCATAGCGTCTGTACATACCTCGGAGCCAATACCAGAGCCACCACATGACGTAAAATGCAATCGAGGGCCGTACAAATCCCTTTTTGTTCTGCGATTGGATACTGAAAGTAAGCGAGAAAAAACGGCCATGGTCACCATGCTGCTTTGCAGAGGGGAATGAAATAAGCGCGCAAAGGAGCATGGGAACTCCCAGGCTAATACCTACTATCAGCCAATGATGAGAGCTTAAGACTTTGTATTGCATGAAGGATTTCCCCCTCCCCCTTGCAAAAATAGAACAAGGAAGGAACTTAAGGAACGTTTGGGCCTTTAGGCTCTGCCCTCTCTGTACAGTCAAAGTGAGCTCATGGGTGTTGGCCTGGGATTGGACCCCTGCTGACAGTGCTCACAGTTAACAATAAAAACTCAGTGGAAGATGATGAGGTCCCTGAGAAGACAAGCAGCTTTGGGAAATCCATTATGCTCCAAAACTCCAAACACAATTTGCAACTCTGTGACTGCCAATATTGCTGAGGTTGCAATCACACAAACTTTAATTGTGAATTTTTAATTTGAAGAAGGCTACGGACATATTTTCTTCTTACTATTTAATTCTATTTGTCAATGTGGTAGGCTATTTAAGCCAAAGCCAAAGTTACATGTCGTGTGTGTTACCAATATTGCTGAGGTCTAAATCAGATTTTTTTGTTTTTGCTTACTTATCTTGAAGAAGGCTGCATTCATATTTTCTTCTTACTAATAATTTATTCTTGTTAGCTGTTTATGCCAAAGAGTTACACGTTGTGTGTACTACCAATATTACTGAGGTCTGAATCAGACCTCCTTTTTTGTTATTGTTTTGACTTATTTTGGATAAGGCCACATTCATATTTTCTTTTATTTAGAATTTATATTATTTAGTATTTATTATTATTATTTATGTTACTAATTAATTCTGTTAGTGAATGTGGTATTTAAGCCGAAGCCAAAGTTGCGTGCTTTGTGTGTTGTATGTGTTTGTTCTCAGATCATGGAACTGATCAATGGGTCCAGTGAAGGGGCACCAATAGTACATCAGCAAATATTTAGAGTAAAAAGGGACGGGGTGCTTTTCACTAAATTAGCCGTGGCCATTTTCATGACCCTGATTTTTACTGGCATTAACAGCATCATGTTTCATACTCTCCTGAGCAAGCCTGTGTTTAGAGAGCTGCCGCGCTACATCCTCTTTGCCCACATGCTCTGTAATGATAGTGTTCAACTGCTACTGTCCTCAAAGCTGTATATATTATTTTTTACATTACAGAAGGTTCCTAAGGGGTTTTGTTCGCTGCTTGTTGTCACAGCAGCAGCTGCTGCTCGTATTTCTGCTTTAAACCTGGGTGTGATGTCACTGGAACGGTACGTGGCTATTTGTTTCCCTTTACGCCACAGTGAGATGGCCACAAGGAAGACGGCAGGAGTCGCTATCGCCTTAATCTGGGTCTTAGCTTGCGTTAGTCCGCTAACAGATATCTTATATGCACTAATAGTGAAACCTTTTTCTTTCAATAATCCCATCTTCTGTACCCGAGAGAGATTTATATTGACGGCATGGCAAAGAGATTTGTTTCAAGGGCTCAGTGGTTTCTTCTTTGTGTCAGTTACAGCTATTATAGTTTTCACCTACATCAGTGTCATGCTTGCAGCCCGATCTGCTTCAGTGGATAAAGAATCAGCTAATAAAGCCTGGAAAACAGTCCTGCTACATTTTGGACAGCTAATACTTTGTCTTAACAGTCTGTTGTATTCAACAATTGAGAGGGTACTGGCTATGACCAGCAACACTCGTCTCTTTATTGATCTGCGTTATGCCAATTTTGTTTTTATTCTTATCCTTCCTCGGTGTCTGAGCCCCCTGATCTACGGCCTGAGAGACGATGCTGTTCGGCCCTTATTCCTCTACTATGTCAGGTGTGGAACACAGAAGGTTAAGCCCTCTGTAACTGCACACTGAGAGACTCGGAGACTCAACATTAGCTGTGCTGTAATGGACTACATCATAGGTTCTCAAAGAGTGGCCTGCAATAACATCTGTTAAAATGGCACATTCCTTTGACAGAATGAATCTCCATTTAGGCATCTATAGGCATTCATTTACTGTAAGACAGTAAATGTAAACAGTAGATATGCAGCCCTGTCATTAAAATTATTACAAAAAGGTTTTTTTTTTCTTTCTTTTTTCCTTTTCAGCACAGCCAAAGGCTAGCCTGGAATTCCCATGCTCCTTTGCTCGCTTATTTCATTTCACTCTGCAGAGGAGCATGGTGACTATGGCCGTTTTTCTCGCTTACTTTCGGTATCCAATCGCAGAACAAAAAGGGATTTGTACGGCCCTCGATTGCATTTTACGTCACGTGGTGGCTCTGGTATTGGCTCCGAGGTATGTACAGACGCTATGATAGACATTCGTAGCGCCCAATAAACGGCTATGGACAATTGTAAACGATGCTTCCGCTACGAGAAATGCAATAGGTAGGTCCCCAGACTAAATATCACTTGTGATTTTAGTTTGGCATTCGCCAGGCTAGCCAAAGGCATCAATGGTTTTGATGTGACATGTAGTCACATTTGTATAGAACTAAAAGTAGCTTTGCAAGACTGCTTGGCTACATTTATAGTCTTATAAAATTATCATTGTCAACAATAATAACTGCAATGAATTTCCGATGAAAATGTGACAGTCACCCTAAATATATATAGATTTTAAATACTACATCTGTGAAATATTTGGCAATATAATGTGTGAATTGTCATGCAAATAAAGCATACACACATACACTTGAATTCATCAACAAAACTGGCTATAAAAACTTGCAGTGTATGGTGTTTGAGATGGTTTTCAGGAGAGATTGTTTAAAACATATACTTGACTTCATTATGTGTCCATTGCAGAGGTGTTTTGTTTTTTTGCATGGAAGTCTTTGTAAAAACAGAATAGCCCACTCGCAGATCCAGGGATGCCGCTTTTGTGTCTAAATGGGTAAAAGCCATAGCAAACGAGAGTGGATGAAAATTAAAGAACCTTAACCCTTACCCTAAACCCAACTACCTGGAAGGCACCGTTGAGGGAAAATAATACCAAAGATCTTGCTTGAACTTACATAGGGGGTGCCACGCAGGGGTAGAAATGTGGGACTATAGCACCTGACTGAAGAAAGAAAGAAAGAAAAAAAATATGAGAATATAGGGCTGAAACATAGAGCTGTGGGAACATAGAGTTGTCGAAACATAGAACTGTGGGAACATAGACACGCTCCCAGGGGAATAATGTCATCTCCCTAAAAAGGTATCTTGTGTGGCAAACAGCCACTTACCAAGATGAAGCAGAAAAACTTATTTCATGCCCTGAGAGGTGGTAGTGTACTCGGTCATAGTTCTATGTGACTTTGTGATCAATTGAGTAATAAGGTCCCCAATCTAGGCCCTGCTGTTGTCTGACTGAAGGCAAAAGGAGACCTTACAAATCCACAATATGTGTGTGTTTAAAGGTGTATTGCAGTGTTTCTCAAACTGTGGGGCGGGCCCCACTAGTGGGGCGCAGACACATGACAGGTGGGGCGCGAGACTTCTCTTTCCGATTGTCTGACGGCCACATCATGCCCCTCGAATTCACAGTTATTCGTCAGATATGTGCATATGACAGTAAATTGAGCTTTCCAATGGCCAAATGCTGTGATTTGGAAATGATGGGAAATTTGGCTTCGAATTAGTAACATGAAAATTCTAACATTGACAAAAATCCTGTATTCGCAAAGTATTCCTCACAGAGATATTGAGACAGGTGGGGCGCAAAAATTCTCTGCCCTCCAAAGTGGGGAATGACAGAAAAAGTTTGAGAACCACTGGTGTATTGTGTAAGAATTGAAGTTTGAAATATGAAAAAATAAACAAAATGCAACAGGAGAATGTGAAGAAACAAATGCAGTCATCACACAAAAAATACGACCATGTACTCAGCTGCTGAGATATCAACCCAAATTAGCATGCTAAAAATTAGCCACGGCCCTGATGCCTATTTATTTGTATTGTAATACCAATTTTGCCACTAGTAATCGCTAGCGACTAACAGGCCTGTCACAGCTCGCAAACCTCCGATTGTTGACGAAGAAATCGCCTGTGGTTTAGTAGCACTTGGCCTGTAGTTGAAATTAATCTGTCAGAGTCCATTTATGCCCTGTTAATGTACATGTTTATGGCTATTACGCATTTTCTGAAGTAGCTGTCAATTCTAGGGAAGATACAAAGTCCCACGTTTCCATCAGAATGGGAAGTAGAAGGAGCATACAAGGATTGAGCTGTACTGGATTAGCTGAAACTAACGTTAACGTCAACCCCACCACCACCACAAGTTATGGGAGCCAGGAACACACTCATTGAAAAGTGAAGATAAGAACCGATTAAACTGGAATTAAACCATCGACATAGTTTGAAAACCATTCATGGCAGCTGGAGCAAGTAGGCTAAAGGAAGATTGATGGTGGAACTGCAATGTTTCGTCTGGACAGGTAAAAAGACTAACATTAGGCTACCACTGCCCATGTCAAAAGTTATGTTAGATAGATAGCAGAGCCCGTAACGTTACAACTATACGTCCTATGGTTAAATGTAGCGGTATGCCAAGCTGATGTTTGCTAACACAGGGGCTTGTGTTAACGAAATTGATCTGTAAACGTAAAGTAGACCCTGTCAAAAGCAATCAAGCTGTTAGTAGCCCGAGCCAAATGTATTGTCAGTGGGTGCAATGGCGGCCGCCAACTAGCTAACGTTAACGTTAGTTGGCTCAAATATCAATATGATCTAAAATATCGACCAACTCTGGTAACATTAATTCGCACACCTAAATAATAGTGGACATTCAATTGTTTTAATCGAGGTGTAGGTAAGGAATATCTCGATCACAAATTCGTTAGTAAAGGAAAACACATGTGCATCGCTCATCGTTCTTGGAATGGTGTGTATGAAGCGGGCAGGGTGCTTATGCTGGCTTCACACTGGGGTCCGTATTTAGCTCCGAAATTCGCAATACGCCCTCTAGTGGGTGTCGTACTCTGTCCATAAAACCGTCGTAGGGCAGGGGGTGGGGGTTGTTGGCAAGATGGCGGAGAGAGTAGAAAGGTTAATTTTGTGTGTTTCAGAGTATGCTGTCCTCTATGACGTTTCTTGTGAGGGCTACAGGGACATAAACCGAAAAAATGCTGCATGGTCCCGTGTTGCAGCAGACGTAGGCATGACAGGTGTGTTTTGTTGGAGAAATAGTGAAATATGCATTTCATTACGTCCTGTACGTAGAAGTTGTTGCCTGGAGTATGCTAGTGATATGCATGTCAGTACGTCCTGTGCTACTTGAAGTCGTTGCCTGGAGTATGCTAGCGCTAGGTTTGAGTTTAATTACCGCGAACACAGCAAACTGCTAAACTTATTTTAATCTTTGTTGTTCGCATTCTGCGCCCCTGAGCAAGTTAATGGTACAAGTCATTGTTTACAATTTGATAGGCGGTTGCAATGTAGGAGACGTAGTCTACGCAGATGCAAAAACGCAAGACAACATGTTCATAATCAGATTTGTTTGTTTATTTAAGCCTATTGGCCAGATACAACAGATGCAAGGAATTTTATTTGGGCAGGTGCTCTTTATGCACTTATCTATAGTATGCTGAATAGTAGACAAGCACATGTGGCTTGTACATGAAGTGCAGATCCACCACAAAGTAATAACTGCCTGACAGATCTTGCTTCATGACTGCCTCATTAACATAAGATGCTGACTGAATTGTCATTATTGTCACTGAATAAAATACAACATTTAGGCTAGTTTGCAGCTTCACCTGGTTAGAACAAGACCATTCAATCCTACAGAGAATAGAACAGGCATAAAAATGCAGTTGGCTTTTCCATTAAAATGTGCATGGCAGTTCTATGCTGTAGATGAAAGTTGTATGCACCACATTTCTATGAATAAATAGAATAAATAAATATACACAATGAGTACATTTGGCAGAGAAATGCAGCAGAGATGACTAAAGTGCTGTGTGCATGGCAGTCCTATAATAAATATAAGTAGAACAATATAAAACAAGCAAGAATTGCAGTCCCTGTAAATAAATAGAGCAGGCCAGGTGTGCAGAGTGCATACAGCTTGTTGACGAATACTGTGGGTACTTGTGGGTTTTAAGAACAAATGTCTATGTTTGCATAATTGGAGAGTGAGGCTGTAACTGTATAATGTTTTTACAGTGGAGGAAGCAAAGAAAAAATGGAGGGATGTCAGGGACAGTTTTGTGAGGTACAGGAGGGAGGAGCAGGCCAGGCGGGTCAGTGGGTCCGCTGCCTCTCAGCGGCGTCCCTGGCGCTACGCCCAAATAATGGCGTTTCTGCTGCCCTTTGTTGCTCCGAGGAGGACCACCTCCAACTTCCCTGACAGTCAGGACACAGAAAGAGAGGTGAGAGGCGATGGAGAGGAGGAGGTGAGAGGCGATGGAGGAGAGGGAGAGAGAGCGCTGAGGGATGGTGAGGAAGAAGGAGGAGGAGGAGGAGGAGAGCAGGAGGAAGAAGAAGAGATAAGTGAAGAGGAGGAAGAAACAGCAGTAGAGGAGAATGAAAGAAGAGCCAGAGAGAGAAACACACAGGAGAGAGAGGGAAATGAGAGGGAGAGGGAGAGCATGAGAAGAGAGCCAGAGAGAGATCGACTCTCTGGATTGGGATTGGGGGCAGCTCGCCGCCCTAGGCAGGGTTCACAGCGTCCTGAGGCAGCCACTATTTTCGAGCAGAGGATGCTGGGGGCCATTGAGCGAGCAAATGGCGATGGAGGCACTGACCCTGACCAGGCTTTTTTGGACAGCCTACTGCCAGCGCTCAAAAGGATGTCACGCCAGAAGAAGGCACAAACAAAGCTTAAAATGCATCAGTTAATATATGAGATGGAGTTCGAAAATGAGTGTAAGTATTTTGTGACCCTGCTGTAATGATGCATTTTTAACTGTTGTGTGCTATTTACATCTTTTAATTTCTGTTATTTTCTCTTTTGCAGAATCTGGACCATTGGAATTGGAAAAAAAAATTAAAAATTGGCATAAATAAACACATTAATTGTAATTACTTCGTAGTGCTGTTTTTTAATATTAATACTGCATTAGATACCTCAGTGAAATGCTGCAACTGACAATTAATGTAATTAAAAGGATTACTTTCACACACACATTTACATTAATGCATTTAGCTGACACTTATATCAATAGTTAATGCATGGGACTAACAGAAGACTAAACCCACTGTAATCATGGTAGTGTGAGATATAGCTAGAGTTCCCTGAATTATATATTTAATTTACTTATTATTAAGTTAACAATTTACTTACCATATACTTACCTTTACCTTACATTATACTGTACCTTACCTTACTATTAACACATACAGAAAATAATTACACTGAGATGGAATTGCAATTTGTGATATTTTGAGTGGCCCTTAAAAGGGCCTTTTGGTTAATGAGGGTACCATAACATGGCATGGTTATGGCACGAGGTCTTGCCAGTCGACACCTCCAGCGTCAGAGGAGAAGAAGGTGGTGTATGCTTCTCTGACACGCACAGCCTCTGTGGTGGCATTATTGGCACCCTGGCGGGTGACACTTGGAAGGCTGGGCAGATGGTTGGCGGGTCGTTCTTCGGAGGTGGTCCTGGAAGTGCGGGGTGGAGCATGCCGGCGCAGAAGGTTGTGTAGGATGCAGGCTGCCTTCACACATACCTCCACATTCTGTGGATGCTGGCCCATGACGCGATGCAACATCCTGAACCTGGCTGCCAGGACACCAAAGGCATTCTCCACGACCATCCTTGCCCGTGAAAGACGGTAGTTGAAGAGCCTCCGTCGCCTGCAGAGGTTCCTCCCAGGATACGGGCGCATCAGATGACGGCGGAGGGGAAAGGCCTCATCCCCCACGAAGGCATGAGGTAGGGGTCCCAGCTGCTCTGCTCCAGGGATGACGGTGTCTGGGGGGATCTCCAGTGTTCCTGCCTGCAGCGCCCGACCGAAGGCTGACTCCCGCAGCGTGCCTCCATCACTGCCACGCCCATAGGCTCCAATGTCGATGACGCGGAAGGAGAGATTGGCATCCACCACAGCAAGCAGGACGATGGAGAATGTCCCTTTATAGTTAAAAAACATGGAGCCTGATCCCGGTGGTGCCACGATCCTTATGTGTTTCCCGTCAATCGCCCCCAAACAGTTTGGGAAGTCGCAGTGAGTGCGGAACTGCTGCGCAATCTCCCTCCAATCTCCCTCCGTTGGCACAGGCATGTATTCTTCGACCAGGGCCTCCCAAATAGCCTTCGCCACCTGTGGCACAATCATGGATACAGTGCTCCAGCCAACCCGGAAATGGAAAGAGAGGGAATGGTAGGAGTCACCAGTTGCCAGATATCTAAAATAAAATTCAGAATAGAATAACATTAATTATTTTATCACAGTGTATTCATCACATTTTTTGTTATTGTTCTCTGCTCAGTAGGCCTATTATTAGGCCTATTATTAGGCCTATTATTGATTAGGGTAATGGTCACCAATTACGCAAATATGCATGTACAACCTACAGTAGGAGGGCCAGCAGACAGAGGGACGCACAAGAGAGAGACGCCAGTAGGTAGGCCAAAAGAGCTCTTCCAATGTGATAGGCAACACAGGGATTATGCCCGAAATAGATAAGGGAATTATATAAGATACAATTTTATCATAGGAATTATATAAAATATTAACTTACCGGAGACATATGGCCAAGCGTTCGGCGGGCTCAATACATCGCCGAAGCCTGGTGTGCGTCCTCTTCACCCGCGGTCCAACGTGGCGAAGGATGTAATCAAATTGGGCGCGAGACACCCGAAAGAACTCCCGAAAATCCTCCCCGTCATTCAGCCGTAGCTCTCTCACCAAACGGTGAAATGCACCGAGCTGCTCCCTCCGTTGCAGGTAGTGCTTCACCCACACAGATCTCCTTCTCTGCCTCCGTCTCCAATAAAGGAGAGCAAGGACAAGCAAATTCACAAGACGGCGATTCGGCATTGTTGACGATCGTGGGAATGAATGAATGAGTGATTGCGTATTATTAAAGTAGCGACTCTTTTGGAGGGAAAAGTACAAAACTTTTTTTTGGTCATTATTTTGTTTATTAAAATTATTATTTATATTGTTTTTCTGCAATTATGTCACAAAATCACATTGCAAGTACACGTAATACAGTAAAATCACAGTACAAAAGTTCCTTTATTAAAAATGATTTATCATTTATTTATATTTATTACTGTTTAGTTGATAAGACACCAGCAAAACATTATTTGTGCTACATTTTCCAATTATTTACAATGTCTTTGTAATGTCTTCTCTTGTTTTCTACATAATAAATACATTTGTTTATACCATCACCATAGTAACGCTAGCTTCCGCTTGAAACGTCGGACGAGATTTGCCGTACGAGTTCAATTTTTTTAACGCATCCGGATGTCCCAACGGAGACGGTTTTTTTCGCACCGCAGCTCGACCGGATAGCTCCGCATGCGGGGTCCGTATCTTCATAGGAAATGAATGACTTCCGGTCATATGTTGTCGTATATACGTATGTAATGTGAAGCCAGCATTACTGCTGACCTGCATGTCCCGAGACAAACGATAACTCTTATCACGCACTAACGTTAGGCTCTTCCAAAGGAGAAGCCTTCGTTTCGGTGTTGCCGATGCATTGTCCCCTGTCAATATGTTGAACTTAGTTAACGTTAGTCTGTGTTACAGGCGCGCTTTTCGCTAAAGGCGATTATTTTCATGGGCTCTTGCAGAAATCAAGCTTCTTGATATAGTTGCATGTTACCCATCTTTGTAAATTATGGTGGAAGCTTTTAATTTTTGGATAGGGTAGAAAAAATACTTTGTGAAGAGCCTCAAACTCTACAGGCTATGGCTCTGGTTTATGCTGAACACCACCCCCTTGAGTGTGGAGTATGGTATATGATTTTTTGACAGGAATTCCACATAGCACCTTTAAACTAACTTGACTGACTAGCAGATAGAAACACAATACAATGCCCAGTTGAAGGATACTTTTGACTGACTGAAAGTAGAAGACAATCTCACCTACAAGACGTGTGCGCTCCATTGTTGTTCTTACTACGTTGTAGAGATAGTAGGATGACCAGCCTGGCATGGCTGTGTGTGGTGTGCGGTAGCCTGACTCCTGTCACAGTCTGGAACAATGCAATTGAAACTTATTTCCGTTTGGATATGACGTATCCTCTCACCTGACTCTCACATCCGCATTCAGCAGTAACAGATCGCTAGCTAATTCCAATTTATTTTGACATCGTAGTGGCAATGTCCTCAAGATCATGAATGTTAATGTCATGTACCAATTTTGTGGAGGCGCTGTGGTTCAGACTAGTACGGAGGTAATATTTATTTTAACATAAGTACGTAGGATGCCGCTACCAGGCTAGGTGGGCTTGAAAACAAAATTATTTTTTAATCTTTTTGTTCCAAACAAAATGTTTTAACGTTTTCATTCTTGCATTCCGCCACCACCTACCAACTATGTTCTGTGATAAATAGGCCTATAACTTATCAGAATAATTTCTAGATACATGGGCTGGAAATAGCAGATCAACTATGGTGTTGTAGAGTTTCTTTGATGGAAGCCGCTTTGGAAGAGCTCACGCCTCCATTGTGCGAATGTTTTGCTTTTTGTTTGGGATCTAAGTAACAATCGAACTGGATTACTACAAACTGTAGCTTTGGGACTGATGGGGACTTGGGACTTTATAGTTTGTTTTATGTGTGTTTCATGTTGTTCAAATGAGATGACTCTCTCTGCGGCCTCTTTCATCCTTCTGCTTTGAATAGCCTGCAGTAGGCCTAAATGTGGCCATATATGTTTGTCCCTGATTTATAACTTCAGCGTTTACTTGTCTCTAGTACATTGTTTTCATTAAGATATTAGCCTTGTCAACGAGATGGTAATGTGTGAGTATTTGCTCTCAAGTAGCCGGTAGACACATGAATAGATGTATAGCAAGGTGCTAATGTGTGTACTGTGCTCACTTTTAGCTCTGGCATCTGTTTCCTCAACTGTACGTTCAGAGAGCGACAAATTGCAAAGAGTTGCCAAGACTCCCAAGAAACATCGCTTGAGCACAGCAACAAAAACGG
>JAODXP020001604.1:12500-23967 GCA_027497455.2 Sardinella longiceps | reverse complement strand
TTCTTCATACGCCGCCACATACCACACACATATTTGCTGCTGTTCATCACAGGCGATGAATACGGCTTCGCCGCTTTTCTTCTTTTTCGCCACAGCACATCGCCAGCACGGTTGCCAGCAGCGCCATCATCGCTTCGCCATCATCACGTTTTCTTCACGCGCCGCCACCACACCACGACATAGGTACCAGCGCCGCGCATACCGCAGCCGCCGCTTTTCTTCGCCAGTTGCCGCCAGCTTCTTCTTCAGCAGCAGCGCGCGCGCCGCCAGCGCGCCACCATGCCGCTTTCGCTTTCACGCCGCCGCCGCCGCGCCTTCTTCGCCGCCGCGCGCGCGCGCAGGCGTTTTTTTTTTTCGCCAGCGCTTACGCCACGATACGAGCTGCTGCTGCTGCTGCTGCTGCTGCCTTCTGCTGCTGCTTTTCGCCACATACTGCTGCTGCTGCTTTTCTTTTGCTGCAACAGCGCTTAGATAGCTGTTGCGCGCTTTTCTTCGTTAGATAGCCACGATACGCCAGTTGAGTCAATATATCGTCGTTGCTGCCGCCACATTTCTTCACGCCATAGCGTTTTCGCCATTTTTCTTTAGATACGCCACATAGAATTTTCTTGAATAGAGTTGTTGCTGTTGCTGCTGCTGCAATATTGTTTTCTTCATCATATTTTCATATGCTTTATTGCCATTACTATACAGCAATACAGCTTGCGCTTCTTCTTCTTTAGAGCTTCTTGTCAATAGGTTTTGCTTGTTCAAATTGGCAACTAACACTAAGTGAATGGGGCATAACAACTTACTTTCAGTTTCATTTCATTATGCCCCATTCAGTCAGCATTAGTAACTAGTTTGTTAATCGGAGTATCAAATTTTCTCGTTCTTTTTCTTAAAGACATCATTCAAATTCCTGGACCAACAGGAATATTAACATATTCACACCGGATTATCATATTGCCTACATGGCAATAATTAGCATTTTACCTACATTATCCAACCTCATTGCTTGTGTGTGTCATTCCCTTTCTGTAGTCATGGTTGCAAGTCAGGTCATGTAATTTATATAATAAAGCACATTTAAAAACGACAGGGTTGAGCCAAAGTGCTGAACAAAACGTTAGCTAGGAAGTCATAACAGTAAGACCACACATTTATACAAGAATATTTGTGGTTACTTGCAGCAAAACAACATCAGCAATAACAATAATTTTGGTATGGTTTGGGGACCAGGTCCAACTCCCAATAGAGCTGCAAAACAAAGCAGGTAGAGTGGAGAAGTTAGTAGTCCAGGTTTGCTGTACATTGTGTTTCTCAATGAGGGATGTCTGTGAATGCTGATGAAAAAGAGAGATTGCTCCCTCACCTTTTCTGTGTATAATGGTAACACAGAGAGAAGAGAGAGAGAGAGAGAGAGAGAGAGAGAGAGAGAGAGAGAGAGAGAGAGAGAGAGAGAGAGAGACTCACACACAGGGACATGGGGAGAGAGAGAAAGCTAGGCACAATATCAGGTTATGACAAAGGGGAGAAATTGCGCTGCGAACTACAATACAGCCAGGTGAGAATTCAATCAATCACATTTGTAGCAAAAAGGACAGAGACAGGAATGAGACACGCAAGGAAGGAAAAAAAAGAACACACCTTCACGTCTGAATTTTTCATATTTCACAGCCCATGCATAAACAATGAGGAGTGTGAGCAGAAGGCTCTTTATTCACAAGTCCTCAATCGAGATCGCTTTTTTTTTTTTTTTTTTGGTTCCCATCTTTTTCGCTTTTCAATCATCTCTGTCCGTGGTCTCCCGTTCTTTCCTGTCCCTCTGTGGAGTGTTCAAAAGATAAAGACTCTAACCAGATGGCTTCAGACTGCCTGGCAGCTTTTACAGCCACTCTCCATTTTCCTTTACCTCTCTGTCATTATCCTGAAGAGATTACTTTGTTATCAATATATTAATGACTTGATTACTGCAATTAATTGGTATCACAGTGCCATGTATAATGTTACCAAAGCAGTCTTTTCTCTCTGCGTGTCCTCATTGTAAATGTGTGTGTGTGTATGAGACTGTAGTCTGAACCTTGGAGGAGCTACTGTGATGCCTGTGTTCTCATTGTAAGTGTGTGTGTGTGTGTGTGTATGAGACTGTAGTCTGAAACTGTGCGACTGTGATGCATGTGTTCTCATTGTAAGTGTGTGTGTGAGTATGAGACTGTAGTCTGAGGCGAATGTGATACCTGTGTTCTCATTGTAAGTGTGTGTGTGAGCATGAGACTGTACGCTGAACCTTGGAGGAGCGACTTTGATGC
The DNA here is from genome assembly GCA_027497455.2 of Sardinella longiceps. Taxonomy (NCBI): domain Eukaryota; kingdom Metazoa; phylum Chordata; class Actinopteri; order Clupeiformes; family Clupeidae; genus Sardinella; species Sardinella longiceps. The sequence goes on along the minus strand of JAODXP020001604.1, from coordinate 21,676 downwards.
CTGTGTTCTCATTGTAAGTGTGTGAGTGAGTGTGAGACTGTAGTCTGAACCCTGGTGGAGCGAATGAGGTGTCTGTATGAGAGGTGTGAGGTGTGATGCCTGTGTTCTCATTGTAAGTGTGTGTGTGCGTAAGAGACTGTAGTCTGAACGAGTGAGGTGTGTGTATGAGACTGGACTCTTAGAGGAGCCAGTGAGGTGTGATGCCTGTGTGTTCTCATTGTAAGTGTGTGTGTGTGTGTGTGTGTGTGTGTGTGTGTGTGTGTGTGTGTGTGTGTGCGTGTATGTGTGTGAACCTTGGAGGAGCGAGTGAGGTGTGTGTGATGCCTTTGACTTTGTCAGCTCGCTTCCGGAGGCAGGGCAAGCTGGCATTTTAAATGTCAGAGATGCTTCTCCATTTTTGCATATACCTGCCTGCCTGTGATTCTTCATCAGACGGTTGGTGTGTGTGTGTGTGTGTGTGTGTGTGTGTGTGTGTGTGTGTGTGTGTGTGTGTGTGTGTGTGTGTGTGTGTGTGTGTGTGTGTGTGTGGAGAGGTAGCGGCCCCTGTGGTAATTGAGTTCAGTGCAGAGAGATTGAGCCTCTGGCTCTGCATTCTTTCCCAGTCGCCGCAGCCAAGCTGAATTACAGCAATCTTTGCCCTTTTCCCTTCAATAGATGGCCTGTCTCTGCAGTGGCAAGTTTATTTTAAGATGTCATTTTTCCCCTCCCTCCATCCCTCCCTCTCTTTCTTTCTCTCTCTCACTCTCTTCCTCTCTCCCTCCCTCTCTTTCTTTCTCTCTCTCACTCTCTTCCTCTCTCCCTCCCTCTCTTTCTTTCTCTCTCTCACTCTCTCTCTCTCTCTCTCTAACTCTCCCTCCATCTCTTTCTCTCTCTTCCTCTCTCTGTCTCCCTCTCTCCCTCTCTCTCTCTCTCTCTCTCTGCTTTGAACCACAGCTGGTGTCCTATGCCTGGTAAAAAGTGTCTCCCTGAGGGAGAGAGGGAGGGAGGGAGGAGAGAGAAATGACTTGTTCTCTCACTCCTACAGTCCTCCCCCCAGTCCCCAGCCAGATGTAGCCATGATGTCATACATATTCAAAGACATTTCAGATTGCATAACCATTCTTATAAACATTAGAAGTGATTTGCAATGACACTAATGAAGCTATGTTTGATAAAAGATATAGAATGTGATGAATATTACATAATAACAAAAACATTTCCAAAATGTTTAATGTGGGTGATGTTAAAGGTGGGGTATGTGATCCTTTCCTGGAGTACTTTTTATTATATTGCTTAAAATGTCATTCACGCCTTGATTGCAAACAATTAATTAAATCCTCCAACCAAAAAATAAAATGTATTAGTCACCTGTGGAACGAGCAGGACAGGAAAAACAGCATCCAATCATTTTAAGGAACCAGCAAAAATGATTGGATGGTGATATGTCTGTCAAACCCAATTGCCGTTTGTCCCACCCCCTCCCCATTCGCTCCTATACTCTGGAGGTGTGGCTTCAGGGGAAATCTGAAGACAGGGGATTGGACCTCTGAATTGTTTCTTTTCAAATGCATGGTTTTCTTAAACCATTTTTGCTGATCACATACCCCCCTTTAATGTATTCAGCGTAAATCGTAATTACATATGACTTTTCAGGTTAAATACACTTGTCTTCACAATTACATGTTGCATTCATTTTCATCATTTTAACATTTTGGTTTTATGATTTATATTCTAACTCAGGTAAGGTGTGAGATAGGTGAAAAAGAGAAACCATTGCCATCAGCGTTAACAAATATTAAGTGATGCCAAGGTTCATAGTTATTCATTATTCATGATATCTACTGCATGGAATCAATATGCATGAAGTCTCTCTCTCTCTCTCTCTCTCTCTCTCTCTCTCTCTCTCTCTCTCTCTCTCTCTCTCTCTCTCTCTCTTACCAGACCCTCTCTCTGTCTCGCTCTGTTCTTCTCTTAATTGGTCTGTCTTCTCACCTGTGGCCCAAAGGTACGTTTCCTCTGCCCTCGTTCGGGTCACGGACCATGCAGACCACACTCATTATGGCCACACGGGCCACGCTAATTATGACCAGACAGTCTCAGAGCCAACACACACGTCTCAAAGCCAACACACACGTCTCGTCCTCCCACTTTGGAAATGACTCGTAATTATCTCCCATGCTTGCGTTTGCTTGAACACGTCTCTAGCCAGAGCTGAATGTTATGCACTGTTGATAGGTAAGTTTCGAAACGGTTTAGATCTCAGGAATATTTCTTTTGGATTGTTAAAAAAGTAAATAGCCCTGTTGTCCCAAGTTGTGAGTTTTAAAGTGAGAGAAGAAAGCCTTTAATACGAAATTAATTTATAAACCGCCACCTAACGTTTGTATGAATAAGGCACAGGATAATGAAAGCACACCTCATTGCTCTAATTAGTGAACATTGACTGCAGTTTTGTTATTCAGTTTGTGTCGTACCAAATGATCTCATTCTTATTCGTACCAACAACAGTAGGCAACTTGTTTGTCTTGGACTACAGTACAGAATATATGTTACATTGTTAATGAAAATATGCACATAATAACAAGCAAACAAGTGGCAAGTGGCATGCATAGCCAACACCTATTGCAGGCAAATGTTATTTGATAAAAGTTACATAAATTGGTCTTGATATATACTGAAATTAATGAGATTGCTTTTTGCCGGTAGTTGCAACAAGGGGTGAATGTCAATTGTTTATATTATTAGTTCTTTCTTCTTTTTCCTTCTGTCTGTCCTTGTGCTTTCTAAGCCTATGCCTGGGGTCTCCAACCAAGAGCTACTTTGATCAAAATGGCTGTGGCTATTTTACCTCACTCACGTCAGATCATGCGCTACGTAACTTTCGTAAGGCACTTCCGCGCAACGATCTGATGTTGAGCCCATCAGAGAGATTTCAAGCCATTATTCCTAACCGGACCAATCAGGCCGCTGGCTGCTGTAGAGGGTGTGACGTAGCGAAGGCAACTGTTTTGAATCCAACCAATCCAACAAACGTGAGCGTCTTCGGTTGGTTTCGATGTGGATGCAGTGTCACGTCAATTAAATTGATGGGATACCGTTTGCCCAGTTAGATTCAAGGATTTCTGGCTCCTGAAATAATTCGTCTATCGCTGAATATCAGATGAACGCGCGTAGCGCCACATCTGACGTGAGTGAGGTAAGTGGCTATTTGACCTCAGTATCACTGACAGGCATGGAGAAGCAATGTTAACACACCATTATCATCTGATCCACATACAACACAGTACAACCTAACCTATCTGAGGTGTCATCTACATTTGTGGTAGCCTATCTAATTTTTGTGTAGTTATTGCCAAATCTAGTGCACTCTACCAACATAAAATCTCATCAGAGAGCAGTAAGACTGGACAAGATGTTTGATTCTGCTTTCATTTGGATTTCAACTGGTTTAAATAATTTTGTGACTGTCATGAAAATAATTTCCATTTCTTTTGAGCCGGATAGTTACTCAGAAGTAGGTGGTCAAGGGGTGCCGTGGCTCAGTGGGCTAGAGTGTCGTACCATTGCACCGGGGACCCGGGTTTGAGTCCAACCCGAGGTCATTTCCCGATCCCACCCCATTTCTCTCTCCCAGTTGTTTCCTGTCCTCCTCTCTGATGTCCTGTCTGATCAAAGGCAAAAAGCCCCAAAAAATATTTAAAAAAAGACCCCTGGCCAGGGCCGTTTCTAGGCATAGACAAGCGAGGCGGTCGCCTAAGGCACCAAATATCAGGGGGGCATCACAAACATTTCTTACTTTTTTCTTCAGGGGGGCAACACTCAAATCTGGCCTAGGGCACCAAAAATGCCTAGGCCCTATCTCTTCTTTTTGATAACATCTAAAGGATAATAAGAAAGAATTAGATGAGAATTGAGGAGACAGACAAGTCTGACAAATGAGACACATATTTGGTATTGTATGATGGTGGCTGTGTTGAGCAAGTGGCTAAGTGACCAACAGGTTATTTTGCTATTAACCAGTCTAATACATCACTGTTTTTCACTGTTTCCTTAAAAAGAATATTCATGTTTCTCTTTCATAATGAAGGGTTTAACATTGACACTGGAAATCAGCACCAGTCCCTGTGCCTCACTGTTCCAGTGCAAAACATAGGTTCTATTTTCATCCTGTCATTGTGCAGGTCTCCACGGGTTAACAGGCCCAAAGAGAAGACCATGTTAGATCCGCTGACAAATCTGACCTTAGTAATATTGGACTGTGTGTGTGTGTGTGTGTGTGTGTGTGTGTGTGTGTGTGTGTGTGTTTGTGTGTGTATTTGGGTATATTTTGTTTTTTTTTATGTGGGGGCACAGATCTCATCTTATCCCAAGGTGGAGAAAGGTAAACATGCCTGACCTAGGGTGGGAGTGAGGCCAGCCTCCTATGTGAGAATTGGCTCTTTGCTTTTGTGAGTGTGTGTGTGTGTGTGTGTGTGTGTGTGTGTGTGTGTGTGTGTGTGTGTGTGTGTGTGTGTGTGTGTGAAGCATCGACAGCATTCATTTCTTCTGACTGAATGGCTTGTGTCATTTCAGCCCTGATATGTAGCTTTGGAGTTTATGTCAAGCAAGAGTAAAATGGAGCAATAACTCCCCCTAAACCCCTCTTCAGACAAGTGACAGTTAGCTGACATATAAAAGACAGCAAAGATACACATTTATGTTCACTTATGTCAAACACACACACACACACACACACACACACACACACACACACAAACATTTTGGCGCGAACAAACACACACACACACACAAACATGTACAGACACCAAACAGACACACATGTTTAGACACGCGCACACACACACACACACACACACACACACACACACACACACATACACACACACACACACACATGCACACACACACACACACACACACACACACACACACACACACACACACACACACACACACACACACACACACACAATACTTAACAACAGAGCTAGAACTGAGCTGTGTTATACTGGTATGCCAATATTTCTTTCTTGGATTGAATATTTATCAGAGCCTTGGTCGTCAAATTGAATACTAAAGGCAGACACTGAGGCATGTCGCAGACAAGAAACACACACACACACACACACACACACACACACACACACACACACACACACACACACACACACACACACACACACACACACACACACACACTGAGTCGTGTCCCAGACGTGCTCCAGACAGACTTGCAGACGAGACCAGATGATGAAACACAGACTGAGAAATGTACATGCACATGCTACTTTGCTCTTTGCTGATCTCACAACCCTGGGGAATTGCTTGTCTGATTCCTCTCTCTCCCTCTCTCTTTCTCTTTCACGCACAAACACATGCACACACACACACACACACACACACACACACACACACACACACACACACACACTGCACACATAAAGAAACTTTTTAAGCACACTTGTTCTGAGAAATGTGCACTGTGCGCACACACACACACACACACACACACACACACACACACACACACACACACACACACACACACACACACACACACGACACACACATTACTGTAATCCTTGCCTCTAGTTCAGCACACTCGTTAAGAGAATCCTGTCTTTGTTCACCAGCGATAACAAGAAGAGCTGTGTCATTTCATCCGTCTGCATGAATATTGACTTTCCCTTTGAAAGTTTTATTCAGCGGAGTATAGTTTGGTCTTCCCCAGCAGCTCAGCATGTTGCTCACGCAGCCCAGTGCTTAGAGAATCACTGCCTATTGCTCTTCTCCAAAACGTTAGATATAGATGTCCATTTTCAAAAAAATTCAAAAATAATATTTTTTTTATTTCGCCCCTTACTTAACATCAATAAAATTACAGTTTTGTTGTTTTAAATGGGTAAGGACAAATTAGAAAACATTACTGTAACAAACATTTAAACTGGCCCGATGTTACCTGAATATCAAATGATAATGAAAAAAAATGGAACATTGCATTTAAATGGCTTTTGTAGCATTTTAGAAAAGGAACAGTAGACTCATATTATTACTGTTACACTAAAACTGATTGTGGCTAAATGCATGTTTATGATTTCAGATATCTATTCTCTGCAGGTAGGCTACATTAAAAACTAAATTCTAATACATCATTTGTGCTGTCAGATTGTCGGGGTAAATGCTCAGTCAAGTATTAGTGTAATGGGGATCTCTATGGTTATTAAAGCGTTTGCGGGTAGAGGCACTATTCTCAGTAGTTTGCAGTGGGCCTGTGTCAGGCTCTCACACTGAGAAACTAATGACTCTAATAGACACAGGCCAGAGAGCTGATTTGTTCCTGATCAGGCAGAACAAGACACTGTGGCAGCCAGAAAAAGGGAAAATAATGTAGACAAACTATGTGTGAACAAGACTGATAAAAAGGCAAACAAAAAAACGGAAGAACAAAGAGAGAGATTATGAAACTAAAAAAAAGGCGTATAGAGATTTGAAACCCCTTCCATCTTACACACACACACACACACACACACACACACACACACACACACACACACACACACACAACACACACACACACACACAAACACACACACACACACACACACACACATAAAAACAAAAAAACAACACACACACACACACACACACACGTACGATGAACACAGAATTGGATGTCTAGTCTGTTGATTTATTGATGATATGGAGAGTGTGTGTGAGCGTTCATCAGCGGAGCCCCATGCAGTCCCTGCTGATTTTACATCACCACTGATGAAGGGACCAGAGAGGAGCAGATTGCATCACTTCACAGTCACAGAGTCACAGAGAGAGTCAGCAGAGAGAGAGAGAGAGAGAGAGAGAGAGAGAGAGAGAGAGAGAGAGAAACAAAAACAACATGAGATCAAAGCATAAAAGTGCTGATGCCATAGATGACAAAGAATTGATGTGGCATAGTCATACCACACAAAGTCTAGCTAGCTGCTAACATTCTAACAGCACTACTGCTGCTAATGTAATCTGAAATGTCCGAGCCGTATAGAGTTCTAGATGCAAGGAGTGAATTGAAAGGAAAGTGTGGACATTTTTTTGTGTTCTTATTATGAATACACCACAGGTGAAAATAGCAGGGTTGCTGTAAAGCAAAGGTTCTCAAAAGTTTGATAGGAGAGGACCAACTAAGGGCTGGGGGAATAAAAAAATAATAATTGTAATCATTTTAATGACCAAGTTGCATCTCTCCAGTTTACATTCATTGCAATAAATAAATGACTATAGTTGCCACTCAACACCACTGAATGGATATTCATTCTTTCAAAGCAATGTACAGTTTTAACAGTTTTACAGATGTTATCAGTTGGTATTGCGAGCCACCATTGGCACCCAGGCCGCACTTTGAGAAGAACATGTTAGTGAGTTTATTCCCTTATAATATTACATTATAATCAATCAATCAACTATTGAAACATTCTGCCATTTTTCTTAACATACTGAACAGTATGCAGTCAGTCCCTATTTTGTTGCTGCCTTTAACCTCTATCTAAATAGTGACATGGAAAACCAACCTCAGTAATAGATCATTACACTTTCTCCCTAGAATATTAAGTATGGATTTGTCTAAATGCTCGGAGTGAGCTTTGTAGTTGAGATGTAATGATGGCCTTGGGGGGGGGCCTCTGGCATGTGTCTGAGCCCCTTGAGGTGCAGGCCTTGTGCCATGGGCTGTGTGCATTAGTGTGTGTGTGTGTGTGCTCACTGCGCTTAATGCTCATCTACCCTTCCAATTAAGAGGTTGATTCAGGCAGTCTCCCTTTGGGCGTGTTTGAGCAGATTTCCAGAATCCCTGGGTTTTGCTCCAATGAGTCCGTGTCTAAATGGTCTCAGCAGGCAAGGCGGCTGGCACCCTAATGGAAAACACAAAATGTGTTAGTTTTTCACCTGTGTCCTTAATGAACTTGTTTCTAAAGCCAACTATAGGCCTATAATGCAGTGCTTCTGCCGCTAAAAATGTAGTTTTTTGTCTTTAAAACGGCCTCTGCTCTGCACACAATAGGATAGAAATATGACCAAAGCTCTTTCTATGGCTCTTTCTACAACCAATCAGAGCACTGAACTACAACTTATGAAACTGCCACTAAGCCCACCCAATGACTCCCAAATCACATACATGTACATGTAGGAAGCCCTCATTTATGAAACAATCATACGATAGAAAAATGTGTACGCTCATTTCCATGTGTAGCCGGGGGCCGTCCGCAACATCAAACCCAAGACATGGGAGTCAAACGCTGTAAACACTGAGCTAAAAGCCCAGGCTTCCAACTCAGCAGCCAGAAGCATTCATGAAGGACAAGAGGATGTGAGGAGCTGAGCTAGTCGGCGTCCGTTACACTCACCCCCCATAAATCCTCACTCCCATCCGGGTCACGGCACCGATGGGGCTGGGAGCGGTCCGCATCGCACACAGGTCTCGAAGTCGCCACGCCGTCAGCTACAACAAACCCATGGCATGGGAGTCAAACGCTCTAACCACTGAACTAAAAGCCCAGGCTTTCAATTTAGCAGTCAGATGCATTCATGAAGGACAAGAGGATGCGAGGATTTACACCGAGCTAGTCAGCATCTGTTATACATGCAACACTTCCTATTCAACAATCTGGTCTATCTTTTGCTTGTCTTCTAGATCCAAATAATGTGTGTGTGTGTGTGTGTGTGTGTGATGGGTATGAAATTCTTCTGATTTCACATCTCCACACATTATGTAGACTATAGGTGCTCTCTGTGAATGTTCCATGAAACTGCCATCTTGATTGTTCTGAGGGAGTGAAGGAAGGAAGGACAGAAAGAAAGAAAGAAAGAAAGAAAGGAAAGGAAGATGAAAAGAGAAAAGAATAAAATGAGCATGCCCCTTCATAAAAAGTCTTTTTTTAACTGACAGTCTGAACCTCTCAGCCAGAGACCTGAATCATTTGTTCATAAAAGTATCCAGTTCAGACTGCCATGCCAAAGAAAAAAGAAAAAAAAAAAGTGTTCCAAAGAGAGAGAAAAGATACGTTGATGACACCTTTAGGATAACGAGCTGAGTGCCTTACTCTGCAGGAAGAGAACAGGAACTGGTAGACTATTCTTGGACATGGGCAGTTGTGGAGGTAAAAGTAGCTGGGCTGACAAACTACAGAATAACTGACCTCTCTTTGAGTATG
>JAODXP020001604.1:0-7500 GCA_027497455.2 Sardinella longiceps | reverse complement strand
ACTGATGATGAATTGAAGTGATGAATTATACCACTGAATGATATAGAGTGCTCTCTCTCTCTCTCTCTCCCATTCTATTTACTATACAATCCATCCTTCTTTCTCTCTTCTCATCCCTCCATTCCTCCATTTTCTTTGATATTGTAATGGACCCATCTGCAACCCCACTTCAGTGCTTCCATGGTCTGCAGCACCACAGCAATCAGCACAGCGCAATCACACCCAGTCCTTTTGCGATATGGACCCATCACCGTTGAACTGTAGCCTAGCGGCGGCGTCATCACAGACTGGACGCAATCACACCCATCCCTTTGCAATATGGACCCATCACCACTGAGCTATAGCCTTGCGCCGTCGCCATCACAGACTCGACGCAATCACAGAGGACTGATGATGACCAACCAATCTGTTCCATCAAAGTCTGACTCTGCTGGCCTGTTGTACTGTAGCTTTGTACAGAACAGACACAGGAAGGGGAAATAGGGAAGTGCAGCCTGCATATCTGTCACTCTGTCATCTGATGTTGTCAGAAATAGTCAAAATGAGCGGTCTTGAAGCTCAAGAACATCTAACACCACTTCACCTGTTGCTACCTCCCCATAAAAGGTGAAAATATCTATCCTTAGCATTGTATGTCGTTGACAACAGCCAGCAATTCTTGTGATGTCACAGAACACTCTAATTATTGCAGTTCACTCTCCACTATTGGATGTCTCTCTGCAATCAACCGACAGCCGCACCGCGGTCCCTCCAGTTCGGGGTCAGCCCTATGTTCCCACAGCCTATGTTCCCACATTTCTTAGGAACATTGGGACATTGGGCTCTATGTTCCCACAGCCCCATGCCCAAACATTACAAAGATTTTTTTTATTTTTTTTTAATTAGACCCTATTTTCCCAGACATGCTATGCACACATGACAGTAAATTGAGCTTTACAATGGTGTCAATCCAACATCCTGCTCGACATCTATCGACAGGTCTACCCACTTGGGGCAGGTGGGGCGCGAAAATTCTCTGCCTTCCAAAGTGGGGAATGACAGTAAAAGTTTGACAACCACTGGTTTAGCCTGAAATTAGGTTTTTCTTTTTGTTTAGGTTTTCTTTGTGTGTGTGTGTGTGTGTGTGTGTGTGTGTGTGTGTGTGTGTTGTTTGTGTGTGATAGAAGAGTGGCGAGACAGAGGAGGAAAATGGGGAGCGGGCGAGAGATGGTGTTGGGATCAGGAAGTCAGGGCCGGTTCTAGCCTTTTGGTGCCCCAGGCCAGATTTGAGTTTTGCCCCCTTTTCTCAAAATACAAAAGAAAAAAGGAAGAAATGTATTGTGATGCCCTACTGATATTTGGCGCCCTAGGCGACCGCCTCGTTTGTCTATGCCTAGAACCGGCCCTGCAGGAAGTTAAACGTTTCTATGGTCTGTTTCAATGACAACAGAAAGCAAACCTCTGTGTTAGGGGAAGATTAACTGTACGTGAACAAGGTAGCCTTCACCTCCTCTGTGGAGGTCAGATTTCAGCTTTCAGACTCAATGTTCCCCGGAGCAAATAGCCTCCTTTAAATCAATTCAATCCTGGTTGTGTAACACCGAGTCTGTGAAGAGAGCCGCGTACACACACACACACACACACACACACACTCCGAGTCTGTGAAGAGAGCCGGGGCCTATCTACCACTCACAGACAGAGTAAGAGAGAGCTCTGTAGCCTCAACAACCCCTCATCGCCAAGAACTCACACAACACACACACACACACACACACACACACACACACACACACACACACACACACACACACACACACACACACACACGGCCACAAATACAATCACACACACACACACACACACACACACACACACACACACACACACACACACACAGAAACACAATCTCATACACACACACACACTCGATGATGGTTCATCTGCTCTTTCCACTCTTGCTTTGTTGCTTTTAATGGGTTTATTTTGTGTGTCAGTGACTTGTGTGCTTGTTGACGCTCTTAGAAAGGTAGCCAAGTGTATCCGACAGCACATTAAAATGCTAATTCTCACCGCCGCCCTGGTCATTGCTTATGTGTCACTTCCTGTCTGCTCGTTACTTATGTGTCACTTCCTGTCTGGCCTGCTAGGTTTGCCTAGCTGCTACGCTACCTCAAACAGACAGACAGACAGACAGACAGATACTGTAGATAGATAGATAGATAGATAGATAGATAGATGTTTGAAAATATTTGTCACAGGCCACTGGGGATTCAAACTGAACCACAAGTTCTGTGCTGTCTGACTGCCATCCATTAGTTTAGGGGACTGCAGTAATGAGCCATTGCATGAAGACATGAGGAAATACATGTATGGCAGACATTAGTCAAGCTTAACAAACTCTACTTTGCTAGCCTGACAAACCAGACTATAACATAAAATGTACGCTAAGCCCACCCAATGACTACACACCACAATGTCTGAATACAACCTAGAGCATTGTGATTGGATAGACACCACCGATGTCTGAGTAAAAACTAGACTAACTAGAGATACTCGCTGATCAAATTGAATTTGCTACCGCTAGGGTATGTCTCGAGTTGTAGGCTACTACTTTGCTGCTTTCAGCCATCTCCATCTTTCAAAAGCATTGCTTTATACATATCCTTGTTTTATTTCTCACTTTGTCACTATGTATTTTGGAAACTTAATGAAGCACTACACTTAATGACAACATAAAAACTAACCTACTTGGGGGTTACAACTTAGCTTTTCAAATTCAAGTCTTCTGGCAGGACAACATATGTCAGTGATATCAGTGTTTACTGTAAAACAAACATGATTTCTTCATTTCTGGTGACATGTAAGGGCCATAATGAGTATTTGGAATACACTCCATACATACTGCTCCTTTAAAAAGATCAATCTTTTTTTTACAGCAACAGGCCACATGTCTGCTGAGATGGCTTCTAGAGCCTCTTATATGGGTAATTTTTTAAATTAGTATGATTAAGTATGACGTCTTTTATTTTAACAATTTATCCCGTTTAGAGCCTCCTCTCCATCTTACCAATAGACACGGAACAACACAGCAAAACATTTTATTCCAGTGTATACCAGATTATAAAAGCATTCTAGTGTCGGGCAGCTTTGGCTCTCAGTGTACTAGCGGCCATCAAAGATGCATCAGCCTCTCAACAGGTGTCCTGGGGAAATAATAATAAGCACAATCAGATGGATGTAAGTGAGTTTGTCTCTGATGTGAAGTCCAGGGCAGCCAAAGCCAAACGGCATGGGGGCGTAATCATGCTGCCCACTCCACAAAGCCATTAAGGGGGGTGGGGGTGACAAAGAGGCGGGGGTGGGGGGTGGGGGGTGGGATGATGGGATACTCAGCTACTGATGCACAACCCCCCAGGAGGACCTTACACGCTGTGGAGATGAGAGGAGCTTGTGTGTCTGTGTGTGGAGGGCTGTTGTGTCACTGAATATGTGTGTGTGTCTGTGTGTGTGTCTTTGTGTGTAGAATGTTGTGTTGTGAAAGTCTATGTGTCTGTGTGTGTGAATGTGTGTTTGTGCGTGTGTGTGTGTGTGTGTGTAGGTATAAGGCTGTGGGTGTGTATGTGTGTGTGTTTGTGCGTGTGTGTACGTACAGAACATTTTTGTGTTTGTCTGACGTGTGTAGAGGGCTTTTGTGTCTATCGTCTATCATGTCGTCTATTGTGGCTATATGTCATTGTGTGTGTGTGTGTGTGTGTGTGTGAGCATGCTGTAGGGAGTGAGTGCACACAGATGTGTTTGTGCCTTAAGGCCCACAGCCCCTCTTTTTGGCTTTTCGTTTTGTACCATGTTACACATTCCGGCCCTGACTCACAGTGCTGTATACCCAAGGATGTGACGAAACACGCACGCACATACACACGCGCGCGTGCACACACACACACACACACACACACACACACACACACACACACACACACAAAGACACAGGTTGGATCAATCTCCAGCCTCCTGCCGAGAAAGCTGATTGCACGACTACAGTGTTCGACTGGGCCTGTTTGATGGACACCTACACCTGAGGGAAGAGGCTCGTACACACACACACACACACACACACACACACACACACACACACAGATGCAAACTGCAAAGTGCTATGTGTTGAAAGGGAGTAGAATAAATCAATATGGCCGACAAGCTAACACTCCTAGAGCTCTCTGTGTCTCTCTGGCCTGGCTGTGTGTGTGTGTGTGTGTGTGTGTGTGTGTGTGTGTGTGGCCTGGCTGAAGTGTGTTTGTCACAAGGCTGTTCTGATGAACAGAGAGCTCAAATGGACAAATACTGTAGCTAGAGGCTGTTGATTTTTGGCTCGCAAGGCAATAAAAATAGCTGGGATTGAGTGTGTATTAAGTCTTAAGTCTTATATTGTTGATCAATATGGTCCGTGCTTCTGAACAAAGTATCATTCGCCCCAATTCTCACCACACACAGACTCACACTCACTACAAACACACTTTTTATCCCTGTTTCTCTCTCTCTCTCTCTCTCTCTCTCTCTCTCTCTCTCACACACACACACACACACACACACACACACACACACACACACACACACACACACACACACACAGGACATGTGCTTAAACATTTTACTTACAACTGTGACAAATAAAACTGCACACACACACACACACACACATACATACAGACAGGATGTGTGCTTAAACGTTTTACTTACAACTTTGACAGATAAAACTGAACACACACACACACACACACACACACACACACTGACTTTCATACTGCAGACACAGCTCGGGGTCAGTGCTTCTTCACAGCACAGATATCTAATCGGGGAGCCGGTCAGCCAGCCGGTCAGTTTGTGTGCAGCAGCCTCTATTACATTTCTCTGTGTCCAGCGCAGCTACTTAGTCCTACAACACACACACACACACACACACACACACACACACACACACACACACACACACACACACACACACACACACACACACACACACACACACACACACACACACACACACACACACACACACACACACACACACACAGCCGCAGAGGTGACTGACCACTGCCTGTGTCAACACCAGACTTCTCTTCCACTGCCAAGTCATTATTGCAGCCTCATCTGTGACACTGACCATGAGCGAGCTCCAGCAATCGAGGGTGTGTGTGTGTGTGTGTGTGTGTGTGTGTGTGTGTGTGTGTGTGTGTGTGTGGTTTAATCCTGGGGGTAAATGAAAGGGGGAGGGGTGTAAGGGGGTGGGAGAGGGGGAGAGGGACAGGACGTGAGGGAAGAGAAGGGGGGATTCATCTTGTTTTTTGGCCATCAGGCAGTAATAACCAGACTAGCCATTTTGGAAAAAAACTGCACAGTGCCAGAGACAGTTTCCACTGGTGGGGTAGAGACACATTAGAGACAGCAGGAAACAGCAGGGTGCTGGACTGGTGCTAGAGGAATGGAGAGAAACAGAGAGAGAGAGAGAGAGAGAGAGAGAGAGAGAGATGTCACATAAGATACAGGAGGGTCAAACATCTCTCTTACATAAAGTTTGAAAATACAAATCAGCACACACATAGCAACTCTGTAGTTTAAATTTCCCTGCGTTTTCGCCGGCAGTTACGACGGGTGCCAGCGGTCTAGTGTGCCCAAGCGTTTGCGCCTGCCGCCATGTTGGGACACACACACACACACACACACACACACACACACACCTGTTTATGTGCACAAATTCATGCCGAATGATATTGTATGTATGGAATATATAGGAAATCTCATGGCTAAGGGATATGGAATGACACGGTGTCCATGTATTAAAAAATAATGCACACATGTAACATGTAAAATAATTCCAACAAGATCATTAAAGGGTGTGTTACTTTAGACTAGAAATGTGTCGCTTTATTTTTTTTAATAGACTTGTTCATATCGGCCCATAACTTAACATAATTTGCATGTCTATAATGTTGTGTCTTTGGTTGCGTTATTATTGCACTCAACATAGAACAGCACCAAGCAGTGTGAAAGTTTAAGATACTTATTATTTCTGTGTGGATGAGATGACAAAGGCGGGGAGTGTTTCATATGTCACATTAGCGTGATAAGCTAGCTAGCTTTCACACCCTCTCTAAAGAGATGAGAAAAAGAAAGACTTTTTGACACCCCTGATTCGCTGAGATTTGCTCTGATCACCTCTCTCTTACCGTCAGAACAAAGGATTTGTCAAAGTTTAAGGAGGGAGTGGGAGAAAGAGAGAGAGAGAGAGAGAGAGAGAGAGAGAGAGAGAGAGAGAGAGAGAGAGAGAGAGAGAGGGCTAGGCAGAAGAACATTACATGTTATATCTGAGGTTGCTCAAATCTCTGGAAACCATCATCTCTGGCTCCCCCCCACTTGTGACTGTTTCATGTCTACCACATATTCTGCATAGGTCAGGGAGAGTGCAGTTTTAGCAATCTTACTGGCACTCTTTGGAGACATAGAGAGAGGGATGAAAGCTGGGGAGAGAGAGAGAGAGAGAGAGAGAGAGAGAGAGAGAGAGAGAGAGAGAGAGAGAGAGAGAGAGAGAGAGAGAGAGATTGATGTGATAGCAGCACTAGATAGAGATATACACACACACACACACACACACACACACAAACACACAGCATATGTTTAATTGTACACAAAGACTGTATGGTTAATTGTGTTGTGTCCTCGTTTGTACACACTATTTGTAGTTTGTACACCTAAAAATGCTTTGGCAACGTAATGTACATTTTTGTCATGCCAATAGAGCTCTATTGAATTGAATTGAATTGTATTGAATTGAGAGAGAGAGAGAGAGAGAGAGAGAGAGAAGGCATCACTGGCCTCTGGAGAAGACATGTTTTCAACTGGAGCCCCATCATATCTTCTCTCTGCCTCTCTAAACCCCGACAGACAGACCCCCCCACCCCCACCCACCCCATACCCGGCCCCCCTGAGATCCTCCTGACTCACTGCTGATCACTTGACTTCAAATCCCCCAAGACTCCCACATGTCTCACAGAATTACCTGCAGAGAACTCGTCAGAACAGGCAGACTCCACACACACACATCAAAATACACACACACACATACACACACACACACACACGCACACACATGCACACACCAACACACACACACAACTCAACATACACACACACACACACACACACACACACACACACACACACACACACACCCCAACACATAAACACACACATATATACACGACACACATACACATACAACCTGCATACATCCAACACACACACACACACACACACACACACACACACACACTCTTTTCAGGAAGTGAGCATGTCTGTGTTGAGCAGCAGGTAGAGTGTCTAATGGGCTGCGCCAGGCTGAGAGGCTGACAGTAGGGGAAAGACACGGGTCATGACCTGGGCTAAATGGCCTTGGTGTTTGGCTTGTGGTATCAGTGTTTATACTTTATGAGTGTGTGTGTGTGTGTGTGTGTGTGTGTGTGTGTGTGT
>JAODXP020001601.1:0-24394 GCA_027497455.2 Sardinella longiceps | reverse complement strand
ACTTCGTTCCAGTTACGTATTGCTAACTTGGCTAAGCATGTCTGCCAGTCCCCAACAATAACATCCTGGACAAGGCCTCCTTGGTTGTTTGGACCATTCTTTCAGCCTGGCCATTTGAACAAGGGTGATAAGCCGCTGTGGTCACATGCCTTATACCATTGAACCTTGTAAAGTCTTTGAATTTGAATCCGAGGTGAAAGAGGCATCGTTGTCAGAGACAATGACATCTGGCAACCCATTAGTTGCAAACAAGAGTCACAGTGTGCTGATCACTACAGAGTTACAGTATCTAGAGAAGAGAGAGAGAGAGAGAGAGATGGTAGGGAGTGAAACTAGAGGTGACTAGAGAGAGCATGGGATGAGGGATGGAATAGAGTGTAACTGTACGACGTACGCGTTAACCCTCTAGGCGCCACAGTCGAGTAAACTCGACAAGCAGCGGTACTGAATAAAACGGCCGATTTTGACAAATAGGGTGTCATATTTCATTTAATCTCCACACCACTAGTTGGCAGACATGTCATACGTCATCACTGACTCGAAAAACGTCATGGTCCAATGCAAAAATATTCGAGGAAGACCACGTTGAATCAATGCAAACAATACCGGAGCTAAACGAGCGTGTGAGCCATTATATCAGAGCGGTATTGTCAGCATCAACGAGTATCTACATTATATTATCGTGTACTGACATCAGGAAAGTCTACCTGCAATAACATACCTGCAAACTTGTCACCTTTCAGAGAAATTCGCCGTTTTGAACTCAAAATATGTCATTTACGGGAATCTTACGGGAGGCTGGCCGACCGACCGACCAACCAACCAACCAACCAAGCAGTCAATCAACCAACCATGGACTGTTATTATCGCTGTAGAATGAGCGAGGAGCACGGACACCATCATAATCAATATGACAGTGAGCGAGTTTTTTTTCCACCGCATTGGTCCAGTCTGGAGGCAGACAGGCGCAACGGTAACAACGCGCCAGAGCAGCCATGGAATCATCTAACATATTTCCATTCTCAGTGCTGCCATCAAAACAGAGAAACAAAGACGGAAACTCATCGTTTTGATGCTATTATGATAGACAATGGCTTTGCGAATGTAATTGTAGCCTACAGTTAAATTGCCGTTTTGTCATCGGTATCGTTAGGCAACTTTTGTATAGGCAACGGTAATGGAAGAAAAGTGCAGTTTAAAGCAAACGGCAGGCCTATTAAATTCATCTAAATGGTCGAGAATGTTATTTACACAATAATCTTGTTAGTAAAGCAAGCAATTTCTATGGGCTCACCGCGCAGGTTTTCGAAATTGTTTCTCTCCTAATTGCTTTAACCTCTACAGCTGCGTTTCTAGTGGACTCAGTTATACAGAGGGTTAGAAAACTTAAAAGCCTAAATGCTCAGCTTTTTACCTCCATCTAGGAGGTTATGTTTTCGCCGGCGTCTCTCTCTCTCTCTCTCTCTCTCTGTGTGTGTATGTGTGTGTGTTAACATGTTATCTCCCCTGTTAGAATGTTTACAGAGAGATGTAGTCATTAGCCTGACATTATGTTTGTTATGGGCTTATTTCACACCTGTCAACATTCTGTCATTCCATGGTAGTAAACCAAACATTCTATCATTGAAATGAGTTTTATCCCTCATTCTGACTTGAAAAAATGGGTAATAACATTTAAAACATCCATTTACGTTCTTTGAAATAATGACCATGAGAAGCCCACAAATTAAGAAGTCCTGAGTCAGGGCGTCACCAGGTTTTTGGGGACAACCTGGCGGGGGGTCTGGGGGCCCTCCCCCGACAATTTTTAATATATTAGATGCAATTTCCTGCTTTCTGGTGTATTTTTAACAGCAAATTTTGTCAACAAAAAATCAACACTTTTCACAATTATTTGCCTGCATGTTGAGTCTGCCTCTGACTCATTCTCATTGAAATTGAGATGGATTGACTATTGGTCATTTTGGTCATGAAATTTTGGATGCCATGGTTTTATACTAGCTGATATAAAATTCAAGCAATAAACTTGTTTTATGTCAGTATTTAATTTATATTGGTATACACACCAAAAATAGTCTAGACCTGATTCACTCACTATGTTTACTATTTCAAGCAGTGAATCAATAGGCTTAACTTAGGCTATATTATGAAAACTCATTCTTGACAAGGAGCTGTGTTTGAATAAGCCTAAAGTCATTACGTAACATTACATTAAGATAGCTTGATACATATCCTAAAACTGACTAGATCAGGGGTCTCGAACACAAATGAACTGGGGGCCTCTAGAGTCAACATTATCTGACTGGAGGGGCCATGTCAGGGATCAATTGTATTCTATTATTTATTTATGTTTACCTAACAGGGACCTGCACATTTCCTTTATAATTATTTAGTGTGTTTTTTAATCTAAAGATGTGATATTCAATATTAGGCCTATATCTCATCATTGCATGCCTAGCATACTAGAACAAATATCTTTTCACTTTTCAATAGGAGATTGTCTGGAATCTGGTGATATAAGAATCATGATAAAGGTATTCTATAGGCTAAGTAATTTGCAACAATATGTGCTGACAATATTTCATTAATTATATGTAATGAATATTAAATATAATCTATTACTATTTTGAATCTTGAGACAACATTTCTAGCACCTGTCCTGACAAACAGTTAGTCCTGACGAACAGGGAACTAAAAACAACTTTCACTATGAAAAGGATTCATCTATTTTGGGATGACAGTGTTGATACAATTTCAACATCGGATTACTCGGGAACCGCTAATCACAAAGACGACTGCTATGCATCATTGTAATCTGTAGGATCTGCTGTTTATTTTGATATGTGTTTTGCCATAGTTAAGTTAAGAATCCGTGAGATATTACACAGAGAACAATGTATGACAGACGCAGAACTGTATTGGTGACCAGAATTTTGACATAAATTCCTCGCTAATTATATTGTGATGTGTTCATCACAGAAACGAACTAGTAGCACTGTTGGAAAGGCCAGTTCATGTAGATTGCAATGATCCCCTTATAATCTCGGTACAATTAAAACTCTGCGAGTAGCGTGACAGATAAGAATGGGTGCGCCCGTTGGGAGTGAAATGGACAGACGAATGCATGCAGGGAGGTGTTGTTGGCAATGCAAACCTTAAGTGGATTTTCAGTGCTGTGTTCTCTATTTTAACAAGTGGAATGGATTTGCGATAGATTAGAAACTCTGCTGGATAATTTTGCATTTATTTACAGTAGAAGAGAAACGTCTCTCTGCGAGCTGGCCCCTAGCAGTTAGGTGTCAATGGATAATATAAATTATGCTGTCCCCTCCCAAAACGTCTGACTTTATTGGAGCAAACAGACACCTGAGTTAAAATTCAGTGAACACTATTGCAGTACATTAAACTTGGCACCCTCTGTCTTTATGTTACACTGTGAAACAAACATCTACATTAGCCAGCCACCTCCAACAGCTTTAGCTGTTAGAACTTACAGCTAGCCTAACTTAACAGTAAGATTATTACCTTTTTAGAGGCTGTTGCCGACCAACACTGAAAAATTGTTGCCTGGCTGCCTCTCCTTTTCATTCTTGTCTTTCTGTCTTGTCTACTTTTCTTTTCATAATATAACCATTCATACAGTGATTGTCTGTGCAGGCTAAAGTCTCTCTCTATGGGGCTACATTGGTTTCTCATGGCAAAAGCAAGTTGTTTGGTAATACCATTTTGGTGAAGGAAGGAGAGGTTTCATTACCAGATAATTAATCAGATAAAATGCATAGAGAAAATATTTTAAATCCGATTTATAAAAAAAAAGGGGGGTTATCTTAGCTGGATCTGATCATTGAGGGGGTCATGACCCCCGTAACCCCCACTGCAAATTACGCCATTGTTCAAACATGACTTTTCATGAAAATGATATTATCCAAGATGGGCGCCACAACATATGATGTCATATGACGTCATAATATGCAAATTAGATGGAGGAATTTAATCCCTGCATAAACTTTGGGTCATCCTTAATATTTCTCTAATTTACAGAAAGTTTCTATCTCTTATCACTTTTAAGATATGGCCTTTTGAAATTAAGATGTCAAAATTGAACGTTTTGAAAAAAAACCTCTGGCGCCTAAAGGGTTAATCTCTCTCTTCATCTACATGGTGTGTGTGTGTGTGTGTGTGTGTGTGTGTGTGTGTGTGTGTGTGTGTGTGTGTGTGTGTGTGTGTGTGTGTGTCCACAGCACCAGACTCAGGAGCCCATCCACATCACCGATCTGCGCGGCTTCATTGCGGAATGCACCGTCACACCCAGCAACGGAAAGTTCTGTGAACTGGAAACCTCACCGTGCTCTTTCTTCTGCTGCTGTGACAGGTGAGTGTGTCAGAGACATACACACACACACACACACACACACATATGTACACACACACACACACATATGTACACACACACACACACACACACACACACACACACACACACACCACATGCACCACACCCACACACAATTTGTTTCCAATGTTTTTTATTGAGCACATGAAATAGTACATAGAAGCTACCATCAATACATTTCAGGCTCAGTTTATAATAGTTGTGCCCAGGGTTTAAAATTAGCACCCGCCACCGGCCAAATGCGGGTAAAAATTTGGTTTGGCTAATAACAAAAACCAAGCTACCTGCCATTGGCAGACTACTGAAATATGACTGCTTCATACAGGCCTATGAGACTTTCGTCATTAATGTGAAATGAAATGAGCAGAGCCAGTAGGCGCCATAGTAGTTGAGTTTAGATAACCATCGGCTGCAAAATTCATTTTGAACACTGGTTGTGCCTATACATTAGGTAATATTAAAATCATAATAAATAAAAACAGGATTAAGCACAAATCTGTATCCAGGGGGCAAAACCCCGCACACACAATTTGTGAACTGGGTCATTCCGTGTGAAATCAACCAGTGATGGACCGGTCACCCTCTCTGAAAAATCTGAAAAAAATTACAGTTGTTTGTATACTCAACCTATGCTTGAATCTGAAATAGTAAGTCTGTATCACTAATGGTTGCAAAAGTACAGCCATTTGAAATTTCAAGTAATTTTAAGCATTTTGGTGAACAAGCCTTTTGTCCAACTTCCAACATAACTGGCTCTTTTAGTATTTCACACACAATGATGAAACCATGTACATAGAAACACATGTTCCTGTAGAGTTCAAAAATCTACTCAGATCAGATGTATCTTGTGTAGTTTCCCCTCTCCAGAGCTCTGAAGATGGCTGTAAATTCTATGTGTGATTTCACACCACCACCTTTCAGGGCTTCTTGTTCAAAAAGGAAGTGAGACAAATTTATCCGAGTTTTTTCCCACTCAAATATGGATTTTGCGGTCCTGTTTATGCATTAACTTTTGTTGATAACGTTATCATACTGTTAGAGCATTTCTTCAAAGATGGTTCCAATTTTGGAAAAGGCTGTTTTCATCCTCTTATTTTACCATGTGGACAGTTTGCAAGACTTTTTAATTTTACCATGACTCATTCAGTATCTGAGGAACATCTGTCCAAAATTTGGTGTTGTTGCTGAGTCTCGTTATTGTGATATGATTTTTGAAAATATTGGTAGTAACTCCACTGATTTACATTGACTTCCATTGTATTGAAAGTGCACCACATATGGTGCAATGTGGTACTGCAGATAAGCAATTAAAGGAGAAATCCAGCATAAAGCCAATAGGCCCATTGTTCCAGTTACCTGAATGCTGTCTTTCAGAAAAAGAACATACAAATTGATTATAGACCAAATAACAAACAAACTAATGCTGAGTGAATGGGGCAGAATGAAATAAAAATGAAAGTAAGTTGTTGGGTAGGATTTCTCCTTTAATTCAGTGGATTTACTGACAATATTTTCAAAAAATCATATCTAAATAACGAGACTCAGCAACAACACCAAATTTTGGATAGGTGTTCCTCAGATACTGAATGACTCATGGTAAAATTTAAAAAAATCTTGCTAACTGTCCACATGTTGAAATGAGAGGATGAATATGGCCTTTGTAAAAATCATACTTATTTTTTAAAAAAAATGCTCTGACAGTATGATAACAATATCAACGAAAGTTAATGCACAAACAGGACTGCAAAATCCATATGTGACTAGGAAAAATACTCAGATAAATTTGTCTCACCTGAAAGGTGGACGTGTCCAAACACGTATAGAATTTATAGCCATTTTCAGAGCTTTGGAGGGGGGAATAAAACGAGATACATCTGATCTGAGCTGATTTCTACAGGAAAATGTGTTTCTATTCACATTTTTTCACTATTGTGTGTGAAATACTGAAAGAGCCAGCAATGTTGGAAGTTGTACAAAAGGCTTGTTCACCAATATGCTTAAAATTACTTGAAATTTCAAATGGCTGTACTTTTGCAACCATTAGTGATACAGACTTACTATTTCAGATTCAAGCATAGGTTGAGCATACAAACAACTGTAATTTTTTTCAGATTTTTCAGAGAGGGTGACCGGTCCGTCACTGGTTGATTTCACACAGAATGACCCAACTGTAGATATTCAAGCAAATGAAATCCTCACTGTTTTTTTCTCACTCTCCTTTGTCACTCCTCCTGTCTCTCTCTCTCCCTTTCCCTCTCTCTTTCCCTTTTTTCTGTATCATTCTTTTTTCTGTATTGCTATCCATCTCTCCCTTTCTCTCCCTGTTATGTTTTCTCTTCTTTTAAATACTCTCTCTATTGATCTCGCTTTCTCATTCTCTCTGTAATCTTCATATCATCACCTTGCTTAAAAAAATCACACCAGTCATTTTTTTTTACAATTTATTAACAATTTGGCCAAAACATCTGAAAAATTATTTTAGTTTTTTTGTAACTCCAAAAAATTAAATTTGGGTGAATATTTTAACAAAGGGATAAAATGGAGGATCTCTCTCTGGTTGTTTCCATAATTGGCACACTGCTGTGCTACATTCAGCATAGGATGAGTCTGGGGCACACTGCTGTTATACTGTGCTTAGTTTTACTAAGAACTATGATATTTGTTTCTATTTTTATTAGTCAATGACTTTGCAAAGTGATCAAGCGCACAAGTGAAAATTAGCATGTGGGTTGTATGTGTGTGTGTTTGACTGGTAAAACTTCAGTGCCTCAGGCAGCCCTAACTGGACAAATCTAAACGACTGCATTTTGTTTTTGGTTGTTAAGGCATTTTGCTTGTGTTTACGTTTGACAAAAAGATCATGCACTTTGCAACCATTCTGAAATAGTCAAAGTCAAATGTGATCTCAACTGTTTAGCGTCTGTTTTCTTCCTCTTTGTAAATGAATTAATAGTAATATGTCTTTTTGTATGAATTTTTGTATTTGCCAAGATAGCTGAAATGTTGTAGAAATTATTTTATGATGTCATGAATGTCATTTGGACAACAAGACTAAACCCGCTTTCTAGATATTCTTTTTGCAAACACTTCTGTTCAAAGTGACATTCTGTTTTATTTCTGGTTTATTTAATTGCTTGCAGCCTCAATATTTCAGATCAACATCTCTAAAATTTCAAATATGACCTCAACTGTTTAGCGTCTGTTTTCTTCCTCTTTGTAAATTACTTTTTGTATGAATTTTTATGTGTTTTTGTATGTGCCAAGATATCTGAAATGTTGTAGAAATTCTTTCATTATGTTATAAATGTCACTTGGACTACAAGACTAAACCAGTTCCATGTGTGTCATCTCATCTCAGTAGTCTGTCAAACTTTTGAGACAAAAAAATTCAGAACTGAAATTTTAGAGATGTTGAACTGAGAAAATGAGACTGCAAGCAATTGGGAGAATACAATCACAAAACATCTAAGGAAGGAATAATATAGAAAGTTGTGTAGGGTAGCTTGGATATAGACACGTGTCATTAAATTCAATTCAATTCAATTTTATTTGTAGAATGCCAAATACAAAACACGTGCCTGAAGGCGCGTTACAGACAGTCAAAAAGTAAGAAATGGAAATACCATTTTGTTTGAGAGAAAAAAAAAACATTACAGAAAAAATAAAACAGCTGGCAAAATCAACATGCTAGACTGAGCAACAACATGAGCCTGCATGCTTGTATATCATCAGTAACAAAATAACATCATTGCTATAAGTAGAAATCCACCAAATAACAGTACATTGAGTCCTCTTGCTTGCATTTGAGTAAAGTGACCCATTCTACTATCAGGAGGCCTAAATGGAGTTGGTTCATAGAGATCATCAGCACTGAATGTACAATGGGTCATACCTCCCCATGTTTTCATTTTTCTCAGATTATCAATAAGTCTATCTTGCACTTCAATCTTCTTATCTCTCCACAATATTTCAGTGTTATCATCTAATGGGGGAACATTGTTGAGTTCTGGGTGAGAGTCTCTGAGTTTAAAAAGTTCACTAATGGCCTCTGTCTCAGCACAGTTACCAGGAGGATTCGCTTTAGCAGTTGGGTTGGGCAGTGAGTAAAGCTTTTGACTAGTGTGACATGACTGCAACTGATCAACTGAAGTTTTATCAGGCAGTGAATAAAGCTCTTGGCAAGTGCAACATGGCGGCAACTCTTTCAACCTCTTGGCCTCATATGTTGTGCAGTGAGCCTCTAAGTTAGGAGATGCCACACTGTTCATGACAGTATAAGACACCCGACCATGCCATGTGTGTACACAAGACAAATCTATCCAGATATTCTTGTACTTTACCTCTGCCAGAGGAATAGAAGCCCCATAAACACTCAACTGCTGATTCTGATTCTGATGTTGATGTTGAGCAATGCAAATTGCAAATCCAATGAGCTGGTTTCTTGCTTTGCACTTATATTGTCTGACTAATTCTGACAACCTCTCCTTCGCCTCATTGGGGTGTACTTCAGCCATCTGCAATAAAAGTAAATCAATTGTTTATACAATTAATTGATCGTCTTCATTATTAGCCATAAAACTACGTAACATACAGTATAATGTAATTACCTAAAATAAAAAAAACAATGAAATTATACCAACCAGTTGTAGTAAACAGGAAAAAGGTGTCCGCCTTGGAAGTTTCCTTTTGTATTCCTTAACTGCCCTGCTAAATGTATCACCCAATTCTTTGCGCACTTTTTCAGAAAGCATGTCATCGGGGTCAATTTCCACATCAAGAATATATCCTGAAAACAGGATGCTGTGAACCATCTACAAGTACGTATGTGGCATATTATAAGTAAGTGGCATGCTACGTAAGTACATGTCATGAATGAATGGAAGATGAACATGGGTATGTTAGCTTGTAGAACCTGACTGTAATAATTTACTTATGATGTAATAAGTCCCAATAATATTATAGAAACATTCTAAACGTGTTATATCCTGATATTATAATGATGATTAATAATAATGTAATAAAGCATGTTTTCCAATTATATGATAATCGCCATACCAATATTGTCATTACAAAGAAAATTATTTCATTATCAGGCTCTGGAAATTAAAGGCTGACCTGATAATGTAATAAGATTGGCCAGTGTTGGTCAGTTTACAGACAAGGCACCAGTTAGGTCCAAGTGGTGATGACTTGTGAACGACCACTCACTATCATTCTGCGCATGGTTAGGGAGCCAAATAGATTTGTTGCATAGACATTTTTGTTCTATATCATTTAGCCATATAGTAGGCTAGTTCTGAAATTTGACAAACTCATTTTTGCACTGTCCCATCTCACATCAGAATTTTCACATTAGAAAATCACTCACTACTGCCACCAACTGGTCAAATGTGGAGAAACATTCACACAGTACTGTTGAAATTCATGATCACACCAAGTTCACATTACATTTCTATCCTCTATACTCAGGATTGGACCAAGGGGCAAATAAGTTAGTGCAGTCCTGTACACTGGTAAAAGATTCTGAGATGGTCCATGATACCACCAAGAAAACTGAGCAGCTGCTGATTGTTACATAAAAGGGAAATACACTTTATTACATCACTGGCAAAATATTACAGCTATCAGGTTCTGCAGCGCTGCATGGAGAAATGTGTTTTGTGACTACATGACAACCTTAATTATAGCCTACCTCATCAATAATCATAGACACAGTTTGAGTTTTTGAGTGTGTCCATAATTCCAAGGCTGTGGTTACAAATAGATTTGCTTGATTCACCAGAGTGGGATTTTTCAGTGTTTTCCTCCATCTATAAATAACAGTTAATCAATATCAGGCATTCTGGAAAAAATCTAAAGCCTACTTTTCCAGAAGGATTTTTACAAAGTCGCTGATTGTGGTTATGAGAGGTGAATTAAAGACTGAACAACAGGAGAGAAAAAGATGTCAACCAATCAGAATCATCACCAATTAATTTTTTTCTTACACTCAAACATTCTGTGGCCTAAATCCTAAATGCACAGTAAAAACAACTTCATACTGTATATACATCAACAAAAACAAAACAAAATGAGCATTGTTAGTGAAACCACTCTTAAATTTGAATTCTGAAAGATTTTATATCAACACTCAATAAACAACAACACAACATACACAATATAGAAGTAGAAAAAATAGACATACGCCATTTGGCTGAGTCTTTCTTCGTCCTCCTCTGCTGTCTAGACTTTTTATGATGATTTTGAATAAATTGACTATAACAGTCTGTTGTAAAAGCTTGAACAGCACTGTGTGACAGACTGCCTGCTCTGAATATGAATGTGTTCTTATCATACAAACTTGGTCTTCAAACTCTGGATGTTCATTGTGCCCAACCCCTAACAGGAATCCAAAGTGTGTTTACCAATGAGAAGAAGAACCACCGAAAGAACCACCTACACCTGGCACGCCAGGTTAACACCCTGTTACGCCCACTTGTGCTACCATGGGTAAAAACAGGGGCGCAGTTACACTGAACACCCTTTATAAAGACCTTGACACATTTTTCTGGGCAATGCTTTCAGCAATTTATGATGTTCAGGTTGTTCAATGTGCTTTATCAACTTGGTACACCACCAAACCTGATATTGTGATGAAAATTGTTAGCTTTGGTTTGCTTGCTAACTCAATATTTTCTCTCCCCATCAAGTGCTAATTTTATCTTGTTAAACTGAGTCACTCTTGTCTTGATTTTCCCACTACAGAAACCACTCAAGTCTGTTAGCGAAATTGGCTTTGGATTATGAAATCTACATACAAACAGAATAATTGTCACCCCTGGTAAAGACAACTATAAAGTGGATTTGTAAATAATCTTTATAGAATCTCTATTATTCTAATGAAAATGATACTACTACTACTACTACTACTATACTGGTTTACTTTGAATTGTGCGGTATTGTTACTGTAAAATTAAATACAGTAGTATACTGTCTCTCTGAATTACAGTAACTCACTGGCAACAGTGTTGCCAGTGAGTTACTGTAAATCAGGCCTACTGTAACACCCTTTTATTTATTATATTAGGCTATTATATTTTTATTACTATAAGCCTATTGATGTTGTTATTAAATCATAGTTTATCAATAATGACAAATAAATTTTTCAAGTTACCACAATTTTAAAATTTTGTAGCCTACAAAACAAATATTTTCAAGGCTTCAGCAAAACTCTTTTCCAAAACAAGGACCACCTTCTTGTCAGTGATGTTCATCCACTTTGTTGCAGTCAGTAATGTGGTACCTGTGTAGCCGGTGGCGGTCCGCACCGCACCGCTCCGTTACACTCACCCTCCAAATCCTCACTCCCATCCAGGTCACGGCATCAATGTAGCCGGTGGCGGTCCGCACCGCACACGGGTCTCGAACCCGCCACCCCGCAAGCTACAAACTCCTGGCGTGGGAGTGGAACGCTCTAACCAACTGAGCCAAAAGCCCGAGCTTCTAACTCAGCGTGTTAGAAGCGCCCATGGAATTGGGTGATGAGGATTTACACATTACCGCCGAGCTAGCCGCGCTAGCTAGCCTCCGTTACACCTGCAGTATGAAAAACTCTACTGTGAAAACGGATCCGTTTTCCCTATCTCAGCCCGCGGTGCAGCCGCAGTAGGCTAGTTGAGCACACACAGCGTTACGTTCATGCATTACACTTCACTACATTTCCCAACATGCAACACAGACCGGTCGTTGTAGCGGCGGCAGTTCCAAACATTGTTCAATCGGTATTTTACGCTAAAGTTAAGAAATGACAACACATTTCATTCAACAAACTTTATTTACTAACCAGCTTAGCGAACAGTGAGATACCCGCTGTTTCAGCTTCATTGTGCATTACGTAGTTGGCAATAAACTCCCCAGTCGAACATACACAAACATTGGGTACATCTCAATACATAATTCCTCCGACCTCCTTTCCTCACTTCCAACCTTTCCTCCGACCTAGCCCCTAGCAACGATCGGAGGATGGAGGAATCGAGGGCAGACAGATATAAGAAATGAGATGTCCTCCTGATTCATGCATCACTAGTATGAGACGTCCATTACAGATGACATCTCTGAAACTGACCAAAATAAATGCTATCTTCATCAAATATAGGCTATAACAACCACCAAACAATTTTATTCATCATAATGCAATGTAATTAAACCAAGACAATTAAACCACGATCTGTTTTGCATCAGTTCACTTTTGTCTTATAACCACGGACAATGCACATCATAATAAACTCGACTAACTCACTAACTAACTAAAACTAACTCAACTTTCTTGCTGAAGTTGAAGATGTTTTTTTTATTATTTCTAATATGCTTTTTCCTTGCTCCAAACAGTCATATGAACTCCCTTTTCGCAAATAGCAAACTCGTTTTTTTAATTGGATGTTGAGGTGACAGAATGGGAGGGCATTTAAACTTTTTAGACTCTCGATTCAAGCCAATGAACGCACGTTCCCGCTGTTCGCGCTTCCGCGTTTTCTCCGCAAAGGATACACCTGTGCTTCCTCGCTTATCGGACCTTTCTCCTCTCTCCTCCGTCCTCGTTCCTCTCTCCTCCTCGCAGCAGTTAGAGAATTGAGACATCCTCGATGACGTCGAGCCTCGAACAATTTCCGGGGCACAAGTACGGAGGACAGAGGACCGAGCCCGAGGAAGCATATTGATATGTACCCAGACACTCACTCACGTTGCCTTCTCGCTTCTGGTCTGTCAGCATACTGGTCCGTGGGGAAACGCGTACCGCATTGGAGCCAGATTCTTATCCATTGTCCCGGGGCATTGGAAAGGACTATGTTAGGACATGGGGTGTTGATTGTGGCTGTAATGTTTGTAATAACTGTTTGCATTGTATTTATTCAGTGAACTTAAATTGTCATCATGGTTCAGCTATGTATAACTATGGATGTTTATTGTGAAGTGATGCTACTTGCTGTTTTATATTTATTACCATGTAAAATGTGCTTTATTGTAATTTGCCTTCCTGTTTAGTTAGTATGATCCAATTTGCTAGTTGTTGATGGGCCTATTTAAGAGGCACACTCAGTTTGCTTGAGAGACTGCTTGGGAAGGCTGTATGCTACGTCAGCTTGCTGTGAGGCTGTAAGTACATTGTATTGCCTGCATTGGCCGGTTTTTCTGAAAGTGTTTTTGTTTGTCTATTTTTCTTCACTTGCGCACTTGTAAATAAACGGCCACAAGCTTTTCATTTAAATTCCGTCATCCGCTTGTTATTACCACGTTACTACTAGTCCTCTGGTTACTCCTCTTCCTGACGTGAGACGACATAAAAAGTCTACTGTACATAAAAACAGTAAAATAAATGAACAAAAACAGTGTTTGAAAATAATAATATTAATACAATAATAACAACAACAGTCTTCAACAAGCTTCACCACTTTTGGATTTTGCATTAGGGTAAGCAATACTAAAATTATTTTATTTTATTTTTGCATGGGGGATTGATGTGGGAACATATCAGATAGGTAAATTGGACCTAAGCTGTTCAATAATTTTTAAACATAGGCCTTAAAACCAAATACAGGAAGCCAATGTTGGGCCATTGAAATTGGAGTGATACTGTATGTTCATTCTCATTAGTTCTTGTCAGGACCCTCGCTGCTGCATTTTGTATCATTTGGAGATACTTAATTGTTTTTGGGGGGAAGGCCTGTAAAAGAGGCCGTTGCAGTAGTCCACCCTACTGGTCATGACAGGCAGGGCCAGATTAACATGTCAAAGGGCCCTGGGCAAATTTTTTCGATGGACCCCCCCCATAGCTTGATAGTATATGCGTCCTTTTAATATCCAATATTGAAATTTCAAGGCCAATTAATATGAGACCTAAGGGACATTCTTTTTTGTCATTTTCTTGTGAGCATTTGAGAAAACCCAAGAAAACTATTGTAAGCAGCCTATAGGCTAGTCTAAGTAGGCCTATATGGTTTATAATTTTGCATTACCATTTATACCGTTTTTAAAAAGTGTAGGCCTACTCCCAATAGCTAGAGACCTATTTCCCATTGCTGTGAGAAGTGGCTTTCCAAAAGCTCCTCCAACCAGTAGAAAAAAATGTTTTAAGAAGGCAATCACAATTATTCCCTTGTTGACATATAATTGTAATGCTTGGTGAAATTATTAAGAATGACTGTCGCTTCCGAATCGTTTCACGGTGACAGAATGAACCGCAAACTGCTCCTGGAAAAAGCAGGTGGGTTCGCAAATAGGCGGAGAAGTGAGCAGGGGTGCGTTTCCCGTACAACGATGAATGTTAGCATTCTACCATCAAAGTACGATGTTCGTGGGAACTAGGTGCTCAGCTATGGGTGTTTCCCAAAAAACACCTACCAACATGGTAGACTACTATGTAAGTTTCTACCATGTTGGTATGTACCACCATAGTTCCTACGGCTACGGCCATGTTTGCAGATGTTTTCGGAAGTGTTCGGAGACAATTCAGGCGCATTCGCGGTAGGAAGCATGCCAGTCCTGTTTATACATTTATGTTGATATAGTCAGTTAATAACGGCAGTTACATGGACCTGTGATCAATATAAGATTCAATCAAGTCATATGCCAGAAGTGGTCTAGTTTATCTTCACCTTCGAGTGAAAATACAAGAATTAGTGACGACAGGAAATTATATTGGCAAGTCTAATTAGATGTGAGGAACCTTCCTATATACGTGCAGCAGGTGGCCTAGTGGGTTAAGCGCACTAGCTTTGACCTACATTCATTAGAACAGTCGAAGGTTCAATGCCAGGTGATTGTTACAGAATATCTTCTTACGCTGTGTCTAAATTATTATATTTAAAACAATACAAGATAAATAAACTGAAATTATTATCCATTTGCTTGGGCATATTTTACGCATTAGTGCCTATAACAATTCGCCTGTCCCCGCTTGTTCCATGCAATATTATCTTTGAATTTGAACGTCTACCGATTGATAACACTCACATTAACAACGAAACCATCTAATTTCCTAATTGAATAGGCCTGCCATTACACCTGTTATCACCAATAATCACCACCTGGAAACTTTCTCCAATTCAAAATTCTTCCTAAATAATAATAAAGGAGAGCACAACAGAAACAGATCCCACACACATGTACTGAAGTGGTTTTGAACTCGCAGGAATCACCATTGTACGCCACAAAGGCGCACCGGCTTATCCATTTACGCCACCAGTCATCTCAATCAGTGTTGGGAGGGTTACTTTTAAAATGTATTCCGTTACAGATTACAGAATACATGCCCCAAAATGTATTTTGTAACGTATTCTGTTATGTTACTCAATATGAGTAACGTATTCTGAATACTTTGGATTACTTTTAATGTTGTGCCTTTTTACAACTACGTGAATGTAGCAATCATCTCTTGCCTGGAAATTCTTGTTTGTTTTTATCAACAAATTGGATGTTCAGCCCCAGTCTCCAATACATACAGTACGTTTGCAGTAGATGAGATATTAGGCTTTGTTAAGGTAAGCAAGGACGAGTTATCCTAATGGGCAAAATGGTGGTATGGCCTCGGCCACTAGCTGGCCTCAGATTTTGAGATCAGGAAACATAAAACTTTTTTTGATAATTATTATTAATTAGATGAGCTTAAAGTTTGTTTCCTTCTGCATTAACAGGACCTAGCAAAACTAAAAAGCATTTTCCCAAACGTGTAACATTTTATGATTTTTGTGACGCTCCCTGAGTCAAATTGCAGGTGAGAGATAGAGGGAAGTTTATGCAGCTGCAGCACTCAATCATGCATTTGGAGGTTTCAGCCACTGATATTTCAGAACTTTCAAAAACTCCAGGCAAATTGGAGATTTCTATAAACACACATTTTCAGTCTATGGACAGAATGCGTAAATGTTATTTAGCCAATTTTATTTCTAATTGTGCCAGCTTTATTATTTAGTCCTAGGCCTACTTGCTTATATAGTATGATTATGTGTAACAGGCATATCTGTCTTGCCATTGAGTGGGGTAAATTTCATTTGCTAGGCGCAGTTGTGTTACTGACGTCATCGTTAGGAGGATGTTTAATAGCTCTTATTGTGCTTTGTTTGGCTTAGTTTCCGACAATGCGTGGAATTACCCAAATTAGAGAGGGGATAGCTAAACATGAGAAATTGTGAAATACCACTGAGTAATCCCTTGATTTTTACAAAGTAACTGTATTTTAAATACCATCCATTTTAGCTGTAACTGTAACTGAATACAGTTACTCATAATTTGTATTCTGAATACAGTATTCCGAATACATGTATTCCGTTACTCCCCAACACTGATCTCAATACACCCTTATCTCTTGCCTAATTTAAATCATGAAAATACTCAAGGAGACTAACGTGGCCTATAATATTAATAATTAACAGGAAATCACATTGTCAGTATATAACCAAGTCTTACTCATCACTGAAGTGTTTTTAATCAACAATTGCGTTGTCTCCAAATTTACCCAACTATGGGATGTTCAACGCCCTCTGTTGACAACAGTGTTGTAGTAAGATACTAACTTGTTACGGGAGGAGAAGAGCTCTCGTAGGTACGGATCAAGTTACGATGTTGTTTACGATATAGCGCAGGAACCATGATTTCGAGAAACAAGGACATAGTAGCTACGTACATCGTAACATGGAGGTTTCACCTCCATAGTATGGACGAGCATTTTGGGGAACACCTCTCTCGTAGTTTCATGGTTCCCACGATGTTGGTAAGCCCCAGTTAGCCCGTAAATAGCTCGTAAATGTTTGGGAGACGCACCCCAGACCGATATGTAAAGCAAAACGCAAGGAGATTTTGAGCTATGGCCTCGTGCGGATTGTGCATGGATGCACTGTGTGTGTGAGAACAATCACGCACACTATGCTATACAATTAATTTCTTTGGTCTTGACTGCTATTTCACTGATATTTCAGGCAAGTCAACTTTCCGAACATCCTTCTTTAGGCTGTGTTTAAGCATGTCCGAGTGTACGCACCGCGCATATTTTTTTCTGATTCTATAGCCTTTGGATATGGGCCTATTCTGTATTCTGTCAGTGTCAAAAATTCAGCAAAGTCCAAATTCAACTTGAGCAGTGTGTGAGCGAGTGGAGAGAGCTGTGCGCCAATGATCAAACCTCAAAAGCATCATCATTTACGCATATCTAGATATTTACAAGCCAAACTTAATATGGCATATGATTAGGCTTAGCCAATACATATTGTTGCTGAATCCATTGTCAATCTTATGATGTAGCCTATGTTTTGAATGGCCTCGAATTCGTGAGCCTATCATGCCAGATTGAAAAGCTCCGTGAGCCTTGTCAAGCGACTGTTTGATTCTACCGCTCCAAAAAGACGATCGGACCAAACCAACTCATTTGGGAGGGGGTAACTCCCTCAGATGGGAAGACATCTTATCTGATGTCCCATGCTGAGGTTGCATTCTCATATTCACGTGTTCCTTTATGCTCATACTTCAGACAACTTTAGGAGAATAAATAATTGTTCAATATTAATTTTCGTCTTAAGTAATGCTGGGGCAGAAAGGGCCCCTTGAAATTGATGGACCCTGGGCCCCCGCCCATAAAAACCATACCTTAATCCGGCCCTGATGACAGGACATAAGGATATGAATAGGTTTGTCATTGTCAATGTCAATGTCAAATTAATATACAAAGCACTTTATACACAACAGCAGTCGACCAAAGTGCTGTATAATACAAAACTAAAATAAAAATACACCATAAAGCATTAAAGCTATAATCCGGTGTGAATCAACACCTATACCTGCTGTTTTATAATGCTAAGCGCTACCGAAAGCCACCTCAATGATAATGTTTTGTGCATCGTAGACCGAGTTTGCGAAACGGCAGCTAACACTAAATGAATGCGGCATTTTAAAAAACGAAACGTAATCGATTTGCTTTCGTTTTGAAATGCCCCATTCTGTTAACGTTAGCTGTCGTTTCGCTATCTCAGTCTGCCTTGCATGAAATCCAGTGATTGAGGTGGCTAACAATAGCGTTTGGCACTACAAAACAGTAGGACGACGTGTTGATTCACGCCGGCTTCTCCTTTAAGTGCTCAAAGCAAACAAAACTAAAATAAAAATACACCATTAAGCAAAAAAATAAACAGAAATTAAAAGAAACTTAATAGGCCTATAACTAAATTAAACCTTTTTCTCAAAGTGAAGAACAAAAATAAAAATGAAACTAAATCTAACTTAGTATAACCATTAATTAATATTTAGGCCTATACATAAATTTATATATATTTAATAGACTATATGTAGCCTAGAAAAATAGTCAAGGTTTGTCTAGGTAGACATAAAATCCCTTAAATTAGTAGGTTTATCACAAAAATACATACCCATGCCAATTAAAGAGAATGATATTGCTAACAGCATCTTAATTGAAACTGACTCTGTTTTGAAAGCAGGAATGTGATGTGAGAACCTATTCCATTGAGCCTCCCACCAATGAACCACATAGGATTCTTGAGCTTTTTTCAATGCTTCCAAAAGCTTGTCTTCACATTTCTCAGCTTCTTTTCTGTGCCTTTCTTTCGCTTTCTGCCTTTCTTCAGATACCATCATCTGTTCCTTTTCCTCCTCCGTCTAGGAATACAAATTACAACAATACATTATTCATCTCGTAGTTTAAATACAGACATTCAAATTAAGATCGGAGAATTTGAGTGTTACCATGTCCTCATAACTTTCCCTGTAGCTGTAGTATGTTTTAGATGGGTAGGAGATGCCCTCATCAAAGAGATGTGTTAAATCTTCAGCCACTAGATGGAGATGCTCTTCATCATAGGCATAGATCTTTCCATCCTCACACATCAGGACCAGGCTAGGGTTCTTAGCATCCTTGCAATAAGCCTCTCCTAACACCTGCATACTTGTGTCGTCTGGAAGGTAGCATTCCTCCCACTCTTCCAGAATATTGCTGTCAACTCTATACATTGTGTTTTCAAAGGTTCCAAGATGCCATGTATATGCAACTTGTTTTTTGTCAGCATCATAAAAGTCAACCTTATCACCATCCTCATGGCATTTTTTGAGGTATGTGTCAATTGTCCCTGGAAATGAGTTGTAATAACAAATATATCATGTATTTTGGCCCTAAATAATGACATGAATACTAGTTGTTGCTTGGTAAAAACATTGTGTGACCTACTTCTTCTTACATATAACTGCCTACCCAAAGTAACCTGTCCGCCACTTCTTGTTCCTGTTGTATTTCAATCAGTATTTTTTTTTTTTAATTATGAGAAGGATCCCCATAATCTTTCAGTGTTAATGCAATGAGCTGTACAATAGGCCTTATGTATTTTCCCCTGACATATAACACTGTGATTATTTTCCTTAGATAATAAGGGTTTACACACTATGCACCTACATATAGGCTACATTATGGAGGGTTGAAATACTTGTATGAGAACAACAACAAAACTTTGAGGAAAAATGTTGTGGCTGTAACTCACCTTCACAGTGTTGAGCTAACAATTCATCTTTGATCTCTTCAGCCCTAAGGATTTAGAAATGGATATTAGGTTGGAAATTGCATTAAAGGCACTGCAATAAAGGAGATATGGACCGAAAGTATATTGTGTCATCGTAGAAAAATTGCACAAATTTATCAAATTCTGCACAGCACATTTTTTATGATACTATAATAGGCCTATCAGTTCATATCACACCAGTATTCTCCTTTATCCTTTTTCACAATAGACTTAGCCATGTAGCTATACAGTAGGCTACTCACCCCTTGATGGCACCTAGGGCATTTGAAAGAGAAATGTTAGTTTCTGGATTTCGATCTAGATTTTGTTTTGACATTCTTTTCATTAGTGTGTTTTTAGGATAATGGTTTCATACTAGTCATACTGTACATAGTTCTTGCTAATAATGCCATTTATGTGTACAGGACAATTTCTTACATAAAATGAATATGCCATATTTCATATAAACAGTTTAAAGTGTTAGCCTACCTAGTGAGCTCCTTGTGTTGTAAAAAGGCATTGTTGTATTTGGTATACAATAACAAGCAACCTGAATACAAGACAAACACAGGATTGGTAATAAGAAACACACCTTACCACCTTATATTCATGCTTACAGACCAAGCAACAAAAGGTGTCACAATAACGTTCATTTGGCAGATTCATGAATCTATTCTAATGTGATTTCGAAATCGCTACCCATAAAAAGTCTTTCATTATAGCATATCGTCAGCCTACTAGGATAATTGCCTCAATTTTGTGCGAGATTGAGATAAGCATAACCTACAGTAAATGTACTCTCACCCTGTTTTTGTTCCTTTCTCATTGACCAATCACAACAACAACAAAAACACGGACACACATTCATTTGACTGCAGCTAACAGCCTCAGCACAGCTGAAGTAGCCAAGATACCAGCCATATCAATATTGTAAAGAATAGAACATGATCCTAACCATAACTAACTTCAACCTTACAAGGGCGCAGGGATTCACCCTCAAACTTCACTGTGAATCACAACAAATTCCTTTGTAAAAAAGTCTGCTGATACAGAAGTCCCCCTTTTCCCCACCACGCACATACTGTGTTGAGTCACTCATTTGCATTCTGAATCTCCACTTCTACTGTACATGCACTAAACTTGGGTCATTAACTATATTTTGAAGATTTTGAAGGATTTGTTGACTTATCTTTCTAATCCTGAATTGTGACATTTTGGCGTTAAATGGGGCGAAAATCCATTTTTAAGGCTGCTGGCA
Organism: Sardinella longiceps; assembly: GCA_027497455.2. Lineage (NCBI taxonomy): Eukaryota > Metazoa > Chordata > Actinopteri > Clupeiformes > Clupeidae > Sardinella > Sardinella longiceps. Next base: position 3,216 of record JAODXP020001601.1, on the reverse strand, counting down.
GTACTTTCTGATAACAAACAACTTGCAACTTGCTTGACACCCAAACCAAAATTGTTCTATAGACCCTTTTTTTCAATTTGGAGGTGAAAACAAAACTTTAAATAATAATAATAATAATAATAATAATAATAATAATAAAAACAAGAATAACAACAACAACAAGTGTATTTTCTAATGTTTACAAAAAAAGACAAGATATACAGTGGCTAAATCAATAAGTGCTACCACTACAAGCTCACACAATCAGTCAAGCTCAAATCGAATTTTAGGGAAGGTACACTTACCGTAAGAGTGTGTTGGAACTACCAATTCAAGACAGGAAACAAGAGAGAATGACAACCATCTGAATGTGGGTGTGTACAGTCAATGTGAGTGTGTATAGTCACCCAACCTGCTTAGTGGTTAATGATTTCCGGATACAACACTTTACTCATCCATATGGGTTATTGTACGTCGGTATGTTGTTACAATGTTGTTACAAAATTAAGCAAAATTGGCTGAGGTGAGACATGGTATTTCCGATGACAAGATGCTCTTTGCTATTTGCAAACATGATGGGTTAGTGATTTAGTGTTGCACAGTGAAAATGCATGAGAAAGGCTACAGTGGATTCCAAATGGCACTCGTAACCTCTGTTACTCCACATTAGAAAAGCTATCTTATCAACAACTATGTTTTGACTGATTATGAAAAGAGAAAAAAAATAGTACCATCTTTTTTCATTGGCTACCAATACCACCACTGAAAACCAATTAAAAAAATCAGTCAGATAATGGACTACATTATCTTACAACAAGGGATGCACCGATCCAGCTTTTTTGATTCCGATACCGATTTTGATATCTGGGTTTTGTGTATCGTTCGATAGCCTAAACGTCCCAATTCCTTAGTCTGTATCTTTGTCATTTTACTAATTAGCACTAAACAAATACATGTTTTCATAAAAGCCTTGATCACTTCCAAACTCAGGCTATTTAAAAGAGCACTCAAGTGGGAGGGACTCAATCAACTAATTAACCCCACAGACAGTTACACAACTCAACAGTCTGACAAGAGAAGTGCAAAAATGCATTTTAAAAGCGAAGCGAAGATGGCATGCAGCATCTTCACACAGTTGTTCTCATGTTAGCCAGTAGACACTCTGTAAAATTATTATTCAGATAAGATCAATACTTTTTGAGGTACTATCAGTTTTGTGGGGGAGGCTGGTGTCGTTTTTACTCTTTTTTTGTGCTCTTTATTATCAGATTTTAAATGTCCATAACGCATTAACTAAATCATCCAGGGTGCTCAGATTTTGTATATATCAATAGCAGTGGTATGTGGACAAATTAAAACTTTTTGTCTAGATTGAATGAAATTAAATTTTATTTGTAGAGCACACAAATACAATACATTGTCTCGTGGCACTCTACAATCAGTATGGATAGCACCCATGAGTAACAGGGGCAAGGGAAAAAAAGATTCTTTGCTTACTACTAATTCATTTTTAGGAAAAGAAACCTTGGGCAGATCCACGCCTCATGGGCTCAACCCACCTACCAGAGGCATAGAGAAGAATCTGTACAGTCGGTAGCCTGATACATAGATTGGCCATGGTTTACACAGTAACAGCATAAATACAGAATGTTGCCTGAGAGTCACTAGATAGGAAAGTGGGATAGTTTGTGGGACAGTCAATAAGGTAGAAGACTCATTGGATGGAGTCAATAGTTGGGTGGCATTTAGTTAGTGAGTGGCATTATTTAGTAAGTTCATTGGGTGGAGGTCGTCATTTAGATAGTGATCATCAGGGAGGCCAGCAAGACTGGGTCCATCATGGGGCCTCTGGGAGGAAAGGAAGGCTGGTTCTTTCTATGTGGCTCTGGTGAGGTTGGTTGGCATCCATTGTGGGTTGAGGATAGATGGCAGGGAGGTAGGGAGGATGGGAACCAGGATGATTGTAATGTCTAGGGGCAGAAGACACAAAAGAAACAAAAGAATTAGGCCAGTCTAGGAGATATTAGCACTTCATGACAAAAGTGTGTCATATTATGTCAGAGTGAGGAGAGGGACAGAAAAGAGGAGAAAGAGTTGTACAGGTTAGCAAATGTGCAGTACGTGGCAGCACAAGGCTATTGCAGCATAACTAAGGTATGGTGTACGGCAGATCACCAGGCCTGTAGGGATGGTCAGTAGCCACCTTGCCCCAAGCAGGGGTAAACAGCAAAGGCAGCCCTTCCCAAAAAGTCTGTGGGGAGTGATGACATGCCATGTGCCCAGTGGTTAAAGAGGGATTTGGCAGGAAGGGGAGCTCTTATATTTTGTGTCGGCACAATGAAAGAAATAGTGTAAAAGAAGAATGGAATGATATGATATTTTGTGTATTTATCTGAGGTGCTGGAACAGTGTACCCCCACGTCCCCCCTGTGACAGCACTATGTAGATGGGGGTCACAGGTAGGGTTGCCAACTTTCAGAAATCAAAATAAGGAACTCCACTCCACCTAATTCTCTCTTTCTCTTAACATAAGGTGACCAGATATCTTGATGGCAAAAAAACCTGAGGTTTTAAAGTTGTCACCTAATTTCTCATTTTTGTAGTTTATCCATGATCTAGGAGGCTTCCTTTCCCTGTCTTTGTATGTATATTACAATTAGTACTGGCACTTGTCTCTGTTCCCAGTATCTATGTTTCCCCCTTTGCTTTCCTTCAACCATTACATTTCTCATCTCAAAATAACGCAGCAAAATATTCATAGCAACTCCATAATACTCCTACATTTATTTCTCCATGAGCCTCAAAAATACAGAACAAACTGTGCTCCGTATGACTTCAATAAGGAATGCGTAATTTCTCACTGAAATACGGAACAAATCTGTATTTTAAGGAACAGTTGGCAACCCTAGTTCCCAGTATCTGGATGTTTTCTCCTTTGCATTCGAAACGGTCACTATTAGACTTAGGACTTGTCCACAAGGCAACGAAATCCGGTATTTTTGTATCGTTTGGGCCTTCTATCCACATGGCAACGGCGTTCTAAGTGGGCTGATCCGATATTTTTTCTAGTGCTGGCAAAATTAACTGATTAATCAAGTGATTAATTCAAAAGAAATAACTCAGATTAAAAAAATTAACTCAGATTAATCCTGATAGATATGGTTCCACTTTCATGGCATGTATTATGTTCAATTTCGATAGAAAATGGCTCAGCTATCAAGTCAAACTAGACAAAGT